>OX457036.1:24077170-24217170 GCA_949752735.1 Lumbricus terrestris
AGTCCATGTCTCTGATCCATATAACATCACACTCCATACTAAGGTTTTTATCATGTTCTTTTTCAGCTCCTTATTGATTCCTCTTCTCTGTAGCTCTTTCCTCTTTTCAAATGCATCTTTTCCTAGTACAATTTTTCGTTGTATTTCTCTGTGGCATCTAGCATCTTCCGTAATCGTACTGCCGAGATAGGCCTACGCAAATTCCTTGACTTGCTCTAATTCTTCTCCATCTATGAATATTTTAACTGCCTTCTGCTCTTCTTTGCTTATTCTCATAACCTTTGTTTTCTTTATGTTGATTTTCATTCCGTATTCTTTTGATGTTGTATTCAGCCGGTCCATCATTGTTTGTAACCCTTCCTGACTTTCTGCCATCATTGCTTGATCGTCTGCGAATCTTAATGCCCTGATCCACCTTCCTCCCACTTTTGTCCCTTCCTCCAGTTCTTCCAATGCCTCCTTGATTATCTCCTCTATATATATGTTGAACAGTATCGGTGAAAGTGGGCATCCCTGTCTTACGAATAAGCAAGAGGAAAAGAGGTTGTGTGAAACTGAGCCTGGATTGAAACTAACACCTAACACCACGAACACAAAATTACACCACTTCATTATTTCTTTTTCCCTATTTCAGACGATAAATACTGGCATGCTAAATGTTATAAGAGGTAATACAAGCTGGCGTCATAGAATTATTAAATTCAAAATGAAACTGATCGGAGATGAGGGATAAAGTAAAGTAAGTTCCTACCGTGCAGTCAATAGTGATGCTTGGAACAGTTGAGATTCCAGTGACTTCGTTATTCAGGTAAACATAAACCTGACCGTTATAATCGAGGGTTTCAGAGCCAACGCTTGGAGCACTGATGGCCAAGTCGTTCAGTCCATCGGCGTTAAAGTCAACTATGGCCACAGATGTTCCAAATCTTCCGTTCAGCTGAACAGTGAATTAACAATACACTGGTCATCATTGACGACACTGGGCCTGTAGGCTACAACGCTCGTGCGTGCCAACGCGTTGGGATAGCCTGCAGCGTGTTATATAATAGGGCGTATAGGCCAATAACTTATAGACACGTAAGCCTATTAGGAGCCGCATATCCAGTGGCGTAGATAGGGGTTAGGGGTTAAAAAACCCATTGGCTTAGGAAAAAGTTTTGTACAAGGTTAAACTTAAATAAGAAAAAACTAAACAACAATATTATTGCTTGTAGTAACAATTGTTTTTCTTACTTTATTCCATTTGTTACTTTATTTCCTTCTTACTTACTGTAATACTGTTGGGTCTGTGTCAGGAAGGGCATCCGGCCAGGCCATAAACCCCTCCCCATCATAAATTCCTGGCTACGCCACTGCGCCTATATATATATATATATATATATATATATATATATATATATATATATATATATATATATATATCAGTAGTAAGACAGCGGTTGTATACGCAACTGAAACATTCCCAACTTATAGGCTATATGGATGTCTTCTTCGCTGCCAACAGCAGAAGAAAGATGCATGTAAGACCCAGACGAAGTATAGGCTGCATGGTATTATAAAGAATAATTCATGAAGCCCCAATTCAAATCTCTTTGTCAATGTGGCTGAATTTTCCACTTAATGTGAAGACATAATTATTAGCGTATTCTGTTTCGGTAAAAAGGCAAGTAACTGAAATCCACCACTGGTTGCACTCTGCCAGTGCCAGCCCCAAGCCTGGATAAAGGAGGAGGGCGTCGCTAATGGTCTTTGTTACCACACAGTGACGTTAAACTGCAAATGCCGCCGCCGCCGCCGCAAGTAACTGCATGGTTCTCTATGGTTACCCGCCCCATGCCATGGTCATTGCCTTGGTAGGCCTATTCCTGTTTGGCAAACCTATACCGCTGACTGACTCAAAGCATCATTTGCCTTGTTTTTCGCCTCCAATCTTTCGTAAATATAGGCGCATATCTAATAATAATTGGCTGTTCATATTTTAGCAGCAAATATTGGCGCAACATCATAAGCACTGTTTAACTATAGAGCTGTCAGTTGTTCAATGATAAAAAAGATAGCTAAAATTTTTGGAAGACATTTTAGATGTAAATAAATTGCTACTCGACCTTCTCTCCACTGAGAACAAAATCAGCCACCGATTCAATGTCGTCATTAGTGCTTGGTATCCCATTTGCACTTCCTGAAACAGAAGAAGATATAGGCCTAGGCCTACTTGAGATTTCAGCCTCTTGTCCTATTGATAAGTTTCGATAATAATTATCTAAAACGACTCTCTCTTAATTACCTCCTATAGCTTACGCCAGTAGTTAGTGACTAAGGCATATGCGCATTGCGCACAAACAAATTGCCAATAATGTGTTACACAACTCGCAACAGCGTGAACAATGAACATTGACCAACTACATGTATTGCGCCAAAAGCGATGCGAGTCTTTGTAGGACAATAGAAGTGCTGCATAATTATTACGTCGATCCATATTGGACAAATTCAGCAATCAAGCAGTGAAGGGGGCAGTTCACAAAAAATTAACCTAAGTTACGGACTACTTATTGAAAATCTCCGAACACAAAATCTCCATAAACATCTAATAAACAATGTAACTGGTTGAGTATTCGAGTTTTCAGTCGTTGCAGCAGTAAAGAAATAATCAAAAGATCATATTTTCGTACATTTCATCTCCATCCATGGCCAATCGATGAACCGTTCAACCAATTCTTGTCTGTGAGAACTCAGAACATCGCTTGAGTTTTGTTCAGTGCAGTCTTGTTGTCGCCGAGACTAAAGTCTTGGCCGTCAATGAACTCGAGTTCGTTTTAAAGACTTGAAGTTGGTCTTGAGATAAGAGGTCTCCTTGGCTGTGGTCTTGATATTTAGAGTTTTGGTCTTGAGATTCAAAGTCCTGAGGTTAATAATAATAATAATAATAATAATAATAATAATAATAATAATAATAATAATAATAATAATAATAACGACAATTTATATGGCGCCGTAACGCGGCCATACCGCTACAAGGGCGCCTCACAAACAGCCAACTGCGGGATACGCCTTGGCAAACAGATAAGTTTTAAGCTTTGTTTTGAAAGAGTCCACTGAGGCGGCCAATCTAATGTCCGGTGGAAGACTGTTCCAGCATCTGGGACCAGCAACCGAGAATGCGCGGTCGCCGAAACGTGTCCTCATCCTCCGTACACGGAGGTCAGTCTTCCCAAGCGACCTGAGTCGCAGCCCGGAAGCGGAGGAATGGGTCTCGGAACAGTAGTCGCGGATGTATTCAGGAGCAGTCCCATGAAGCGAGTTGTAGACCAGCAAACTGAGCTTGAACTCAATTCGGAACGGGACAGGCAGCCAATGCAAGACGTCGCGTAGGAGTGGTGTAACATGATCATATTTTCTCCTATTACAAATGAGCTTGGCCGCGGCATTGAGCACCGACTGAAGTCCGTCCAAAAGACACGCAGGCGCTCCGGCCAGCAGACTGTTACAGCGGTCCACTTGAGAGATGACGAAAGCAGAGACGGCTGCTCTAGCGGCCTCGAAAGGCAAGCACTTGATACAGCTCCTGATGAGACGGAGCTGGCGAAAACAGCTGCTGACCGTCCAAGCCACATGGCGCCTCATGGACAAGTCAGACTCCAGCACAACGCCCAGATCACGCACCGAGGTCGAAGGCGTGATTGAAGCCCCGCAGACGCTGAGCGCACCGGTGTCAAGATGAAGGCACCGTCTACTGGTTGCGCACCACATAAAGTCTGTCTTCTCGGGGTTGAGCCGCAGTCTGTTCGATCTCATCCACTCAGAGTAATGGTCTTATTAAAACCAGGGATAATCTAAATCGGCCTAATGTTTGGCATGCATGACCTTGAATAACCTCCAGTAGACGATGCTGCGGCCGTTGTGATGATGGTTTGACAATTAAACACGCTGCAGTTGTAAGTGCAGGGTTTAAAGTGGACGGGAACGGCGTTCCTACTGCTCTCGAAATTCTTGGCTTGTGTTCCCACTGCTTACCACATGCAATCCACATGCAATCCTGGAAACATATGCGTTCCTATAAAATTCTACTTCAACATCCCCAATGCTCACATTCGGCGCTCCCACTGCTCACCCAAACCACTTCAACCACCGGGTAGGAGTATATCCTATAATTGAATACTACCAAAACTATTGACTTTTATGCAGTAGGTCCTACCATAAATGATGTAGACGCGGCCTCTTTGGTAGTTGCCTGGACTAGAAAAGACCGGAGCAGATATCACGACATCCTCGAAACCGTCGTCATCGATATCTCCACTGGTGATGTATCTATAGATAAACAATTGTTTTCCAAACCATTTACAGACTGAGCTGCAGTAGGCCTATATATAAGTAAAAGTGTAAAGTTGGTTCGAATAGGTTTTTTGAAGTTTGAACATTTCTAGAGTCCGCTGAAAACATCTCAAAATTTCAAGCAGATCGTGAGTATATATAGGCCTACGTTACGTACGTATGCACGTGTTCGCGCAGGTACGTACGCACGTACGCATGCATGTAAGCCTCTGTATGTATGCCTGTATGTATGCATACACACGCAAACATGACTTATGATCTGCCGAAAATGTGACTTGAACTGTCTGTAGTGGAATGGTGTGAATTGCTAGTGAAAGAGTTGTTCTTTCAAAACGAGAAAGGACCATCCTATTGAGTTGTGGAATGGGCAGGCAGATGGTCACGGGCCGCTGAATGTAACGCTCGTCTTGGAGAGAGACAAACAGAGAGACAGAGACAGAGATAGAGACAGAGAGAGAAAGACAGAGAAAGATATCAGAGAAGAAGGAAGAAGGAATGGGTAAGTTTAGATAGGCCTATGAATTTCAATTTTCAGACTAAAAGAAGTATATAGCCTAATTACATCAAGTAGCCTAAGAGTCACAGAGTATTTAGCTTACTGGCCAAGTCGTGAATAGGACTGCGCTATCGTGTAGTAAGCTGTCGGGACTTCACAGCTTCCGTTGCAAACGTTCGGCTCAAGATTTTCCAATTTCTCACGTATCAGTTGCTGTTAACATTAGCAGCGTTTACAGCTCTTGGTGAAGTAAACATTGAATGTAGCGAGTAATGATGATTTTCTTCGATTGAAACAGTCTGGTTGACAGACCGCAACTGATGTGTGCCTACAGTTATGATTTTATGCAATTGAAACAATTCACAAGAACGCAAATTTCAGAAGACACAAATCCAGTCTGCAAACACAAAGCACGTCCGCCCTACGGGGCGCGATCTCGGCACCTCTCACTCTCCGTGCCAGCGTGCTATCCAATGCGCCACCGGGCATAATAGCAGAATAGGTTATCTATTCTTAGCTCAAACACGGACGTTAGTTTATTCTTCATTCATCGTTGATTTATTCTTTATGGATTAGTCCAAGCTAAGTAATTTCTTCAGCAGCATGAGACATCCACAATAGGCCTACATACCTAAATTTAGTCCACGGTCCTTAGTCTTCTTCTTTAGGTCTGCTGCTTCTCGGCAGATCCAGATGCCAAACGACGCCACTCTCCTGCAGTTTTGTCATTGGCATTGTCTTGGGAAGAAATAAGGAGGTGGTTTCCCGTTGCCTTCCTCTCGGTGTTTTTATTGAGACACCATCTCTAGCGTCGTGTCTTCCACTGTCCGTCCTTTTCTTCCTTCTCCAGGTGTGTTGGGTTCGCTTATAGGCCTACAGGCGAAAGCTCGGTCGTCCACCACGCACTTTGCTTCCACAGGGGGACCGCGAGTAGGTGGCGTGGCGGGCAGTTGAGGGGCAGAGGTTTTTTGAGACGCATGCCACCCCCATTTCCACCCCCCGGTCCTTAGTATTGAAATGTAAAGGCTTTCATATTTTAATTACCATGCAGCCAATTGTGCCATCATGATCTATGCTTCAGTAGGTTATAATCTGAAGACTAAGTAGGCCTATATACATGTACATGATTATTCATATCGATATCTTAAATGTCAAATTTTGTGTTGCAGGGTTATCAAAATTCTAACAAAACATGCTATTGAAACAATATATATATATATACAAAGTGATTTAGTCCACATATATATGTACATATATGGACTAAATCACTTTGGAATTATAAGTAAGTAAGTAAGTAAGTAAGTAAGATTTATTAACCAACCGCCAAAGCGTCGATCTATCAATTTACCTAGTCGAATACGCAATGCAAAAACAATGAAACAATGAAACAATGAAGCATTCCGACCAAAGTTAAAAAAATTTACCTGAATTGTTTCGCTTGGCGATAGAAAGATTCCCCGTTCGGTGCGTTCGATGTGAACGTCGTTTTCGTCCAAGTCCCATGATTCGTCAGAGTTATCGTTGAAAGTGCGACACTCGATCGCATTGCTTTTTGCACGTGAACTGCGACTGAAACCGTGTTTCGATTCAGTTTCATTGCATCGCATGTAGATGGCGTTGTCGGTGATGTTGCACGCACTAAAAGACAACCAGTATATTCAGTTGCACAACCAGCATATTCTGTTGCACAACCAGCATATTCTGTTGCACAACCAGCATATTCTGTTGCACAACCAGCATATTCTGTTGCACAACCAGAATATTCTGTTGCGCGCTCTGAAAGACGACCAGCATATTCTATTGCACAACCAGCAAATCTGTTGCGTGCATTCGATGACAACCATCATATCGTATACATAGGCTGTAGCCTATATTTTACAACCCAGCAAACGAGAAACGAAACAGCGAAAGTCAAAAGACAATCATTCAAGGTGAACCTGCGAATTTTGAAGAATAATGTGTACGTTATGTCTTTAAGTTAGCCTACATGAAAACCTTACTGTAAACCTCTCTTTATGTTTATCATTGAAACTTTGCTTTAAGTTAACATAAGCCTATACAGTATACACAACACACATGTGGGACCTATGACGATTTGACTTTGAGAAATGCTTCATACTCGCTGCCATGGTCCAACATAATCACCGTCCTATTCCAGATATTCTCGGTCCACGCGGCCATGTCATCCACATTCCCAAGGTAATAGTCGTTGAGCCAGTCCAATATGAAGGGACTGTTCCTTGCCAAAGGCGGATATAACTGCAAGAATAATTATAGCGTACAACCATAAACCGGTCTTAATAAACCTGAGTATAGTTTATTTTAAGCCTTGACTCCATTTAGAATGACTGAATGGTTCAAGGGTTGAACTCTTTAGGTCGTTGCTGTAAGACGTGTACTGTACAGTTACATGTACATCTTACATTTAACCAATGGCAAGTTACATGTATCTTCAATGTATCATCAGTGTTTGTTTGTTTGTATGCGCACTTGTTATAGCGCCTCTTCAAGCTCTTAGTCAGAGGCGCTCCCGACTGCAGCGCGGACACTGCATCGGAGTTTCACGCCGAAGCGCTGAGCAATTGCAAGTGAAGGACTTGCCCAGGGTCCCTACGCGGCAACTTGAGGTGGATTCGAACCTGCAACCCTCCGGCTGCAAGGCAACGAACATATACCACTACCCCACCGCGCCCCAGTTTAAACTTAAAGACATTTATATAATGTCACGCGCCCCAGTGTGCTCACAGTGTCTTCTTCACGGTTGCTACAGGAAAAGTGTAGGCCTACATTTACATCATGTTACAAAACTAATCATCAACAACAGCTGACATGTCATATTCAACGTACTTATATAGACTGACGGATACAACGAACTGAAAAGAAAAGCACAGCGAATAGAAGAATGGAGTAAATGGAAGTTGAAAGCTGCCGATCGGTTTTCTGTATAGGCTAATCATTGCTTTTAAAAACCTTGCTCTGACTGCACTTTGTACAGAGCTACATGTATAGCTTGCTTGACCAGGCATACTATGACTAAAGAGCTGGGTTTTCCCAAGAAGTTATGTGGCCTTCAGTATAATGTCACTCACCAATTCCAGTAGTCCTAGATTCTCCCCCAATCTACAGCAAAGAAATTACACGAGAATGCAAGCAAAAACTGCTTTCTTGTTTCTTTAAGACAGCTGCACAGTAATCATAATCATAGAATCAAAATTCAGCAGCGCTAGAAAGCGGCGGCGGCGGGTTTTGCAGTTTAACGTCACTGTGTGGTAACAAAGACCATTAGCGACGCCCTCATCCAGGCTTGGGACTGGCACTGGCAGAGTGCAGCCAGTGGCGGAGTTGCGAGAAAGCAAAGTCACAGAAAGTAGATTATTTACAGACGCTCAGTGAGCCTCAGTCGCATCAATATCAATAATGCAGCTAAAGTTCCACGTAAATATCAGAGTCATATACGTAGGCATACAGGCAGACAGCTACATGTACGGTGGATGGTGTTTAGTGTAAATAAATAGATTAGTGAACTGATTTTCACCAGAAGCAGTCAAGATGAAATGTTGCTCCAAAGCTGCGAACTATCTTTTTTATCAATCTCTCTCTGGCTCTGTCTCTCTCTCTCTCTCTCTCTCTCTGTCTCTGTCTGTATGTCTGTCTGTCTGCACCCCCCCCCCTCTCTCTCTCTCTCTCACACACACACACACACACACACACACATACACAACTTCTATGCAACTCATACCATTTGTACATACTTGCTTACACGTCGAGTTACATAGGCGGATATGAACACTTCTAAAACGTCTCTGCAGAATGCTATAAGGGTGCTTTACATCCATGGCTTTTTAAAAATAAATCTCAGTGTAAGAGGTGCGACTTAAGATCAAATGATAAATGATGATGTTTCTTGATCTAATCTTTGGCTAAATGGCTTCGTATGTTTAATGGCAGATTGTTCCAAATGGATTGTCCAATACACGGCCCACCTGAGGGGCTAACCTTTCAAGAAAGAGAAATCTCGTGCAGTTCTCAATGACTTCTGCCGTCGCTAGCCCAGGCTGACCATAGAGTTCTTCGTAGATGTTGACCAAGTCATCTACGGGAACATACCTGCAATATTATTATATATTCAATGCCTGAGGAAATAGCAATTCAACTGAAGAATACACCTGTACGCTGCAATCGAGAGAATGTGATCGTTCAATTAATTTAGCAGCTCCTCTACTAAGAAATCAGCAGAACCGCTGCAGTTTCATATATAATTCTTATATATGGTCTACATATAAATGGCCTAAACGCATTTATCCTTATAATTATATAATAATAATTTATATAAATTATGTTAGAAAATGTCAGTGCCAGTCCCAAGCCTGGATAAAGAAGGAGGGCGACAATAATCACCTTCGATATTATGGCGGTGTCGTTAAACAGTAACAAGTGAGTGACTCTTCTGTAACCCCCAAACGCGCCAAAGTTCAGAGATGCGATCATAATATTATAGTCAAAGAAAAACAAGAAATCTGTGTGCACGCATACCATTTGGCAATTGCAGCAATGAAGCTGGGATCCGTTTGAAACACAGTGAGGATGTCCGAACCTGAAAATGACAGTCGGTACATGGTTACATCCAGAAAGCAATTTTGCAGTTCTGAGCTTTTACATGTAGGTCTAGGCCTACATAGGGTCTAGCTCAGAGGTTGCCAATATTTTCTATGCCCATCAACCCTATGAACTAGTCTATTTGTCTAATGTTAGCACACACACCTCTCCCCTATAAATGTTGTCTCAATTGAGAGAAGTTAACTGAATCAAGATTCACTAAAGTTTGTCGTTGCCAATGAAAAGATGATACTGATTACTTTTCCACAAAGTCATTGGAAAGATATTTAGAGAGGAACGAATACAAAAAACTTCTCCAAAGTCTTGCTTTCTTCCTCTCTATCTCGACCTCCAGTCAAATCCTCTCTTAAATTCTGCACTCGCCATAGTTACTGCGCCAGATCTTTGGAACGGACTCCTAAGGGACCTCCGCCAGTTTGCCAGAAAATTCTGGAAGATTTACATTACACTGCATTACAAATTATTAGAATTTTTACCTATGTCTCCGTGTTGGTGTGCGTCATCAAAAGACCCATGGTAATTCACCTGAAGTATTGAATAATAAATGACTGGTGTCAAAATTGGCAGAAATAGATTCAAGACGCATGAAGTAGGCTACGTTAGGTTGTTTTAGGGCCGAAAATATATTATGGTGCTTGTGTGCTTTCCGACAAAAACTGTGTAGCTGATATTTTCTAGAATGTGGTGCAGTTCAATGTAGTTTGAAATCCTAAGCGATCAATCACACGTACGCGATTTCATTCTATAGTAGCCACACCTGAAATTTTACTTAGCCTATATATACCAGCTGAATCACAGTTTGTCGATTTGAAGAAGCGTGCACAATTGAATTTTTATTTCAGCGCTTGTCTGTTTGGATTTTGAATTCTAAAATTCTTAAAACGTACGAAAGTCCGAAAAAGGATATTGTTTCTTGTTTCTTTCCTGTTGCAATAAAAGAAAGAAAATCGGAGTCTCACTATATCCTATATTCTTTGTTGTGGACTAAAATTGTAATTACTTTACATCGCAACAATAATGTAGGGCCTACATTTTGAGCTGCACTGTCATTGTGAAGCGGTGCTGGATGATGTTGAGCAAAGTTGAGTAAGGACTTGCTCAAGAACGTATACATTACAGTGAGTAATTCAGTGGAGTCTCGACTCCATGCCCTGAGCGACAAGCCGAGCACTCCGTTCATTTAGCTATACATAGACTCTAATTATACCGCGAGAGAGGAATGAGGGAGATGTTATAAGGCGAGTCTATGCATGTACGGTACCTTGCCCATTGCATCAAGAAATCCCTGGTCAATATCTGTGCCATGCCAGTTAACATCGGACACCTGATGGTTTCCAACCCCGAAAAGGAACACAACCAACTTCTCGGTGAACTACAAACAAAATTATCACAATCAGCGAAAATGATCAGCAGCAAACACAACGTGTAAACTATAGAAACTTGCCTTCTTGAGGTTTAGCGGGATGTTGTGTGAACCATAAAGTGTCTGTACCATATGAAGTATACCATGCATAAAACATGCAAGCATAAGGAATGGTGGAAAGCCACAGAAAACTGTTCCCTACAGTCTACAGTATTATAAGCCTATAAGCCCTATATGATATTATTAGTATAATATTATATAGCCTAGATGCCGGTAAAGCATTAGTAGGCCTATATACTTAAAGTTTCATCTGGTGTTTCCTGGTACTGAGTTTAAGAATTATACAAGGCCGTATATGTTACACTAGACCTAAGCGCATTCCTAAATAGCTGTCTGTTTTTAGGACTTGTGACACCGCAACTTGCTGGACTGCAAACTTCATGATTCAAGCAGACGCAATGGAGACAGAAGAACGCCTATTAGCTTTACATAATGATTTACATAATGATTTACATAATGATTTACATAATGATTTACATAATGATTTACAGATAGATCATTTGTGCAATCCTGGTGTGCGATCTTACATCTGCATCTTTGTTGTCCAGCAACAAAGAAGACGGAAGCGCAAGCTTACACTGCTTCATTTATAAGAAATTTGAAGAGAAAACCAAAATGTCTGAAGCTGGTGGCTAAAAATTATTCAGTAACATCACTTCATTTAGCTTCGTTGCTAACAGTTATAGTTAACCTGGTTTGAACAAGCTGAACAGGAACCAACCAGGTCATGCAGAACGATACAGCGATACAGAGATGCAAAGGCAGAAAGACAGAGACAGAGAGACAGAGAGACGCACAGGCACACACAGAGGCGTAGCGACCGCCCTCCGTACCCTCCGACCGAAGGGGGCCCCAGAAAGGAAGGGGGCCCCCAAAAGGAAGGGGGGCCCCGAAAGGAAGGGGGGCCCCGAAAGGAAGGGAGCCTGAAGTTGCAAAAAATTAATGGTATAACTGTAGGTGATTGATATTTATCGAAGCCATTGCACAATCCATGTGGGTTTTACTGACAAAACCGTGAAGTAAATACGGAATACATGTGCGCTGCAGGCCTGGCCTATTTTATGAGCCCTGCAATTTTGCATAAAATAAATACCGCGTTCCAGGGTCTGCGTTGTAAGGGGCCCCACACCTTAGACATATGTTCGGAGGGGGCCACGTTCTTTGTTGCTACGGCCCTGGGCACACAGAAACACAGAGAGAAAATGTATGCGTGTATAACTTTACCCAATCCCATGGCTTTGGGTAGACTCGACGAATGTAATTGACCGTTGCGTTTATAAACACCGGCGCGTGTGCAGCGTGGGATAGGTAGCGATATGTCTCTGACACAGAAAGCAAACACTTTGTAAATAAGACATTAATTTCAGACTATCAATAATAATATGTAATTGGAAATCTACAATCTCTATCCAACAGATACGGTGTATGCAGTTATGATTATAGGCCTAGTTATCAATTTAAGATAAATTGTGCCGAAGCAAATTATAACGTCGCTTTGCAGGATTCCCTAAATCACATGCCTCGGCTTTGTCACGTGTAATCAACTTACATGTAGTAAACACCTATATCTTTTAGTCGCAAAATCCAAATTTCTAAAAGCTGCTGGAAAGCTTATAAGTGCAGGGCACCAGCTTATTCATCAGCGCTGCGCATATCCGAGAGGCTGTCCAGAGAACGATGTTAGTGGAGGCCCAGTCTTGCTGACAGAGAGGCTATATGCAGATGCCAAGGCAGTTTAACAGAAGCAAACGAATTTAATTGAGTCTAAACTGTATATAGATTATGTGTAAATCGAAATAATACCAATGTTTTATTTGACTTACGTCCAATTGCACAATATGAAATTAACAGGGCCTATAGCGGTTATGTCAAAGATCTGTTGAATTGTTGTCCAGTCTGACTTTTGGCCAATCCAAAGGCAATGTATACAATGCATTCTATTAAAAATCTTTCAATCTATTTTGATTAATTCTGTAGATCTTCCAGAACTGCCAGCATTTGACATTGATTGAGGTGGTATAATATGTAGGTCCACAACTAAAGTAAAATTAAAGCTGATCGGATTTGGCATAATTAGGTCTACATGACGGTAAATATAGGACACTTAGCCTGCGCCTCTGAGTAGTTACATATATATTTTGAAGAGGCACTATATAAATTATCTGAATGAATGAAGGAATAAATGAATGAATTATCGGAAAGAAATGAATGTATATGCTTACGATCGTAACAATATTTTGACCAATAGGCGTCTGGATATGGAGAACCGGCCTGTAAGGCATCCCGGTGTACTCTTAGGAGCTAACGGAGACAAACACAAGAGTCTGCATCATTTATAGATAGGCTATAATTATAAATATACATGTATAGTATGGACTCTTATTATTCATGTATATTACACATGTTTATATGACTGCAGTCTGTGCATGTGTTTGTGTACTGGTGTGTGTGTGTGTGTGTGTATATGTGTGTGTGTGTGTGTGTGTGTGCGACGGCGCGGGTGGTATCACTGGTATGTGTAGGTGTGTGTAGGCGATCCAGTGTATAAAACCGGAATCTGTTAGCACTTAGCTCTGAGTAGTTCAATCTGTTTGATGGGAAGTTGCTATAGTTGCTATAGTTGTTCAAATTACGGAACATTTTGCGAATGGTTGCTGGGAAACCTATTGCATTTTTATGTTGGAAAGACTAGGCCTAGGGGAGGGTGCCCCAAGACGGGACGATTCGCAGTATTTCCTCCAAATCACCTTTGCTGATGACATTACATATTCGCTACTTCTTCCTTCCTTTAAACTGATCCTTTAACCACCATCTGGCAAGCAATTTGCAAGAAAACAATGTATGGCTTAAACGAAACAATGAACTTTTGTTGACCTACAAATCGTCCCATCTTGGGCACCGGGGTGCCCAAGATGGGACATTAAAATATAAAATTCTTTTTCCATGTTAAACATCTTAATTTAATTTATTAACTTCAGAAGATTGATGATTTCACTGTGAACAAGCAGTTTTAACACATGCATCGTCATCGCACTGTTCTCACCAAACAGGACAAGGCTGAATTGACAAATGTGGGGAGGGATCCCACATCGATCGAGCACACGAGAAAATGGTTTACAATACACAACACTAGTTAGCGCAGCCATGACCACTAATTGATTGCGTGGTCTAAATCTTGAATGCACCGACCTATATAATATCCTGACTAAGAAATTGTTTTACTGTGCATACTGTACAGCTGGTGTGTTGCGGGTGCCCAAGATGGGACGAGTAGTTCAGCATTGGGATATGACGTGTGCCCAAGACGGGACGCGTCCCATCTTGGGCACACAATGCATGTCCCATCTTGTGCACTCTATGCATGATGTGTGAACGCATCAATTTTTGATGTAAACACAACCTATTATCGCTCAAATCAAAATACATGCGTTTGGTAATATATTTTACTGTGTCTTGCCACCAAACACGTTTCAAAATATGTCCGTACAGTGATGACTTTATGCGATTATTTAAACTCGCAAAATCTTAAGCTAACTAGCTCAAAACAAAAAATGTTTATCTGTATATCGGATATCGTCAACACAGGAACTGAAACTCGTACATACATAGTCGAGGTAATCGTCGATTCATTGAAGGCTAATACGAAAGAAACGCGCAAAATGACTGCGAGAAAACTGAATCGTCTCATCTTGTGCACCGTCCCGTCTTGAGGCACCCTCCCCTATATATAAACTATATAGTTGATCGAATTGAAGCGATGGCACAGGCTTATATATATATAATTACATATATATACAGAGAAACAGAGACGAAGACAAAGACACGGACGAACAGTTATTGTCATGCAGATTCGGTGGCGCATCCATAATTATCACAGGTTAACTGTACAGTACATGCATGTCCTAAATAACTACACGCTATTATATCGAGAGTTATAAGTTTGTGAAACTTTACTGGATATGACTCACCAAGCTGTAATCGACTCCCTGCGATACTCGACTGAAATAGTCGGCTGCTCTTTCTCCTGAAAAAATCAATTGAAACGAATCCATTCAGCAGAATAATTCGATACAGGCTTGGTAGACGGTAGTGGCCTACTATATAGCCATCATGGTACGAGCGTCAATACCATCGCACAGTGCTTCTTCTTCTATCTTCTCTTCCGTCATCGATATGACGATGAGGCCTGTATGAATTTCCTCCAAACTTCTCTGCTTCTGATGATTTCTCCGATCTCGACCAAGCTGGTGCCCTTCTCTCTCAGATCTTCTTTGATGTTGTCCATCCAGGTCTTCCTCTGCCTCCCTCTGCTTCTTTCTCCTTCTACATGCCCATGCAGTGCAGCGTTTGGTAGTCTTTGCTCCGTCATTCTTCTCACATGACCGAACCATCTGAGTCTTCTCTTCTTGATTTTTTCTATTATTGTTTCATCGACTCCTAGTTCTTCTCTTGTTATTTCATTTCTGATCTTCTCTCTCCTGCTTCTACCTATGATTCTCCTGAGCCAGCTCATCTCTGCTACCAACAGTCTCCGTTCGTCTTCTTTCCGTAAACACCAGCACTCTGATCCGTATAGTAATACTGGTTCTACTAAGGTATGATAGAGCTTCATCTTAGTTCTGATGGATATGTTTCTTGCTTTCCACATTTTCCCCAGTTTTCCGAATGCCGTACAATCCGTACATGCCAGTCCAATTCTTCGTTTGATATCTTCTTCGCACCTTCCGTCTTCTGTTATCAGGCCTCCTAGATAGACGAATCTGGTAACTTGTTCTAATATTCCGTTCTCTGTTCTTATCTGTAAATCCTCATGACGTTTTCCAATGACCATTGTTTTTGTTTATTCGACATTGATTTTGAGACCCATTCTCCTACTGCTTTTATCTACCCTGCTTGTTATATCTTGTAGTTTCTCTTGTGTATCAGCTATCAAATCTATGTCGTCTGCAAAACGGAGGTTATTTAATGGACGTCCATTTAGGTTTATCCCATGTTCTTCCTCTTTCTTAGCAAGCCTCATTACTATTTCCAGTATCATATTGAACAGGTCCGATGACATGCCACATCCTTGTCTTACTCCTACTTTTATCATAAACCATTCCGTTAGTTCCCCTTCCACTCTCACTGCGCTTTCTGATTTGCTGTATATGTCTTCTATCAACACTACCAACTCTTCCGGTACTCCACAGTGTCTCAGTACTTTCCAAAGCCCCTCTTGCCACACACTGTCGAACGCCTGTTTGTAGTCAATGAAGTTGTTGTACAGCACAGTGCTTGGCAGACATCAAACACTGTTTCGGAATTTGAAGTTCGCGTTCTGCATGGTCAATTTTCAATCCATTAGGCTACTAGCACTGTCTAGCAGTAATTCCAGGAGTCAAGTTGAAAACGACGTTTATGATTTTAATCAAAATTTGTATTTCTGAAGGATCACACGTAACTAATCAAGTTGAGTACGATAATAAAGCGAGTTTTGCCATTAGATCTATTTACTGATCTCCGGAGTACATCCTAGGCCTATGCATGCCCCTATATCGCGTGGATATCCTGTTCACTGATGAGTACAATAGTAGGATGCTTTGGAAAGATTAATTAATGTCCAATTACATGTAGCTATAGTGTTTAACTATGTCTTAACAGACAATAGCGTCGCCCTCCTCTATTATCCATGCCTGGGACTGGCACTATATAAAAGAGCGTATACGTATATTGGCGGAGCTGCGTTAGTATAGGCATTATAGGTCATACTTATGGCCATTTCATCTAAAGTTCTACTCACCAGCATCCATGTGTGTGGTAATTCCGGCTCCATGACAGCATGGAATGAATGCGAAGAGGCAGAGGTATAATGGGACAACGACGAATAAGTCTAATGACCGCATTATAAATCGTTGTTTACACTCTGCAGAATGACGATATGTTTCCAATGAAGATCAGTATGACGATGTTGAGAAGAACAAAACGAAGAGAATTTGACAGATGGCGAGATAGGTCGATAAAGATATACAATCAGCTGAGTGCATTCTGTTGGCGCATAAACCTTTTTCAGCAATATTACGATTGTTGGTCGTCATTGGTCGATTCATTGCACTGTTGACCTAACTCAAGCTCGTATTACAAAACTCGTATATGTGCTGGAATCAAAGTTTTTCTAAGGATAGCACTCCTAACGAAACAATAATGGATAGGGGGGAGGGGGCAATATCCAGTGCAAGAGAAACTGTCATGATTAATATAAATAGGCCCTACATTCGATAGAATACGCAGTCCCATCTCATTGTCCGACAATACTAAATAAAATTATAGGCTAAATCCTATATAATTTATATATATATAATTTAGATCTATGTACAGGCCCGTGTGCAATAATGTTATTATAGGGTTGAACTCGTACATTGATATGTAGGCCTAGAAGTTGTACGCCGTCTAACATTTGGTAGGAAATGCTGATAGTCTATACCAAGGTCTGAGGTCTCTTTGTGAGACTTAACGTCAGGCTGGGTTTAGCGTTTAGTCTGCAAACCCATTTTTTATCTGTCTGTTTAGCAGTCGAAGTTCTTAACCAGTTTACAGAGGACTCATTGCTATAATTTTCAACCAATGAATTGTCTCTCTTTGTTTACTGGTTTCTCGTCTTAATTGTTAGGCATATGTGTAGCCTATGAAGTCTGCATTTACAATTTATATTATTTATGCTAAAATAATAGTGTTAAATAGCATCTTGAGATAAAGCGAGTGATGATTACTGTTCATAATTATGTGTAGCGTATACTTGGGTTTAGTGTTAAGTCTATAGTATACATGTAGCAAGGCCTTTTGTTTTACGAGTCCTCTGACCAATCGAGGCTTACAACAATATTTATGTAGGTCTATATGCAGCTAAACGGTGACTATAGATCATAGATCATATGCATAGGCCTATCCTTGCTAGTCATATGCCACGTATTGTATACGGTCCTTTTTGCATCAAGCACAACATAATACAAGTACTTTATATGAATGGGATGCTCCGTTATCCGTATTGCGTCTAGAAAAAAGAATTTTGTCTTCTAAAACCTTATAAATAGATGACTATAATAATATTGGCATATCCAAACCTCACTAACTGGTTGTAGTTCTGTTAGACATAATATAAGATGCAGGCCTAATATCTATGGAAGCAACAACTGATGTTGGTTTTCGGAAACGAGGGTAGGCTATACCCTATGGCAAGGAAACATTTGTTTACAATAATATACAGTACATATCAAGTACAGCATAACCTATAATTTTATGCCTTACTTCATCAGAGCTCAGCGTCGGCATTGTCTCTATAGGGTAGGCGGAGGTGCTTTTACTCGTACAATATGGTTGAAAGTTTAAATTATATCGAATGCACCGGTTGCCTACATTATAGGCTACATATAATGTTGTCAGCCACTGACAGCAAAGTTACTAGAACAAATATTGCTCTTGCTGCTGAAGACGATTCTAATTATAAACCAAAGCTCGAGGGTAGGCTACGTACCGTACGTATTCTATTTTTTGAAAGGTACGTACGTATTTTAACGTACCCTATTTTAGGGTACGTAAACAATAATAAAATACACTAGCCTCGTCATTACTCATTATAAGAATGTTCAATCTAATTTAAGCAAACACTCACAAAACACTCACAACCCAGTAGGCTATACGGCGTAGTAAATAATTGCTGCAATGCTATATTGTAGACTTTCCAGACATTTGTAGACTATAAACATAGACAAGATCTATGTTTATCCAGCATACATTGCACTTAATGCACTAATGTCAGTCAGTCGTCTCAGTTCTGCTGCAGAACTTCAACGATGTGTTCTTATGCGATTGCCTGATCCAACCCAGAACTGCTTGTCGAAAAAATTGCCTTCAATCAAATAATAATTGTTTTTCGCATTTTTCAAAACTTTCACGTGCGTCCATTCCTTCTCGCGTTCTCTGGGCATCGCTGACTCGCTGACTGATGCGTAGGCTATATAGATATACTGCAACTTTCGAGTTACACCAATTTGCAAACCAGCGACGTGTACTTAGCTCTCATCAGAAAGACAGTACGATTTGCATTAAATTAATATTATAACCAAAGAATTTATCGAATTAAATTTACTGCTACGCTCCCGGAAGTACCGGTTTCAATGACACATAGTGACATAGTTGACGTCAGATTATACGTTGGCTATGGGTCGCCGAGTAAACCATGAATAAAATTTCCGTGTATGGTACGTACCATACGCGTATTCTATTTTTTGAAAGGTACGTACGTATTTTAACGTATTCTATTTTAGGGTACGCGTACCCTCGAGCTTTGTTATAAACTAAATGGACATGACTGCACGGTGTACGCAGGCGTTTTATACTCTGTGAAGCATTTAAGACTTAAGTTTTACACTGAGATCTGTGTTGCGACTGTACCTCAATTTTCTGATGAATAAACCTACAATGTGATTGTCCAAACGAGTCTAAAGGCAGGCCTGTTGCAAAAACCTACGCTGGTGTTTTATATAGGCTATGAATGGACTATCATTAGCATATATCAGCCGCCTATGCTGCATAAATAAAACAAAGTCGGTTGCAAATTGCGTATGTACACATTTAATGATGGTAGGCTACGTGTAAATTATGATAGAAACTTTAAGAAAGCATTTGCATGCATGGTTAAATTCCGGAAAGATCATTGTTTAATTCTACGGACACGTGAAACCTGTACTTTTAAAACACAATCTCACACTTAAGCCATTATGTTAGTCACGTCGACCCAAGACTCACGAGCAGGCCTACATGCAAAACAATCATGAACAGCTGTAAAATAATTATCATCTTTAAACGCAACCGACGCTCATACACTAAGTAATACGACAAATGCACGTAATTATATAATCGTACTTAATTAGAAAAATATCAACCATTTTCATCATTTAAAAAAATAAGACTTGTAGCAAAAACATTACGAAAATAGTCGGTGCGCTGCGTTTTACGTGAATAGGCCTATTGTCGGAATCCGCACGATGTGCACATGTGTACAAAAGCGTCAATTCTAATTAAACTTCTCATCTACAGACGTTTAAAACGCTTCAACAAACGAATAGAAAATAGTTGGGAATGTTGATAGGCCTAGGCCTACAACTACAGAAATTTTTCAACAACAACGGTAAATTTGAATTGCAATTGAGGACTATGCTTTTTGACCAGACTCATCAATGAGGACCGGAACATAAAATTATTATTTGATTGAACCGAATATATCATACTTTGATGTATACAATAGTATATATGCCATACGACAAAAGTAATTAACACTTTAACTGGCAAGATGAATCTTCAAATAAACTGAATATGGCACAGTGGTCGAGTGGTTTACTCAGCAGTCTCACAACTCCTCAACCTGTGTTCGCGTCCATGTCCAATCATCTAAAAGTTAAAATAATAGTCAGTCTGTGCTAAAACCAGTCGAACATCTAAATTCGAACTATCTATATTCGAATCCAATACCCAATTGATTGTGGCTTGGTGCCAGGTCGGGAGCGCCTCTGAGGAGTTCTCTTGAATGGGCGCTATAGAAATGTACGATTACATTATTACAATTAAAATTACAACAGATTTAATTATCCTCACTGAGATACACAATCAATTCGCTAGGTGGCTCTGCGTCCGTGCAACTAAACTGTTTGGTCCCTTGGTGGCGCCAGCGGTAACATTGAAGCATCAATGCACTTAGGCCTACAGTATCGTCTTCACCATATCGGACCATTAGTGGTGTTGCCATTTGCACCTGTATCATAGTAATTTAAGAGCAATTCCGTTTTTACTTCATGCTCAACTAAGATATTCACGTTACAAGCAAAACATTCAAAAAGCAGTTACTGAAAACAGCGCACTTGTCTTTTAATGAAACCGTCGATTTTAGACAGTGCTAGTCCCAAGCCTGGATAAATGAGCAGGGCGACTCCAACGTCCCAGGCAGCCGTTGGTGTCGTTAAACAATTAAAAACTACAACTACTTATTAACATTTTCGACTAGAATTCCTCATCGCTAATACAATCAGACTGTTGTTAACTATGTTAAGCAAAAACGTGTTACAAATAACTGGTTAAAATGTTACACAGAATTTGCATTTATGCGTATGTGGTCTACTTTCTACCAATCAATACTATAGTACATTTGAGACTAGAAAAACTCATCCTTTCACGACTGTGTGTTATAAATACTATTATCAACTAACTGATCATAATTATAATTAACTGTTAACGTGATACTTGTTAGTTCTACTTTCTACTGAAGTGTTTTATCTTACATTCGAGACTAGAATCACTCATCCACTAAGGACACGCACACACATGCTGCACAATGTACGCAAAAATTATCAACTGAGAATCAAGAATATGTTAAACGTAGGCTACTCTTAGACTAAATCTTCTTAAAAATAAGCTGTAGAAAACTAAAAAGACGCGTATTAGCAAAATAAACACAAACATGTCACTTCTATGTATATAAGATATATATGTAAAAATATTTACAGTCGGGTAAATAACAGCTGCTCAAACTTAACGCTCTCCCATGCATGCAAAAGCAAATGCAGGTCCCCGATACTATAGTTATGCTGCCAATGTAACCATTCGTCTGTTTAGCGCCTATGCAACCCTTTCATATGCGCTGCGTAACACACAGGACTATATACTGTATACTGTATAGTGTATACCGATGATCTTAAACGTGAGACATGTTATCTGTTTAGACTGGTTCACTGTTGAGATCATTTGTGTGGCTATAGAGAAGAGACTGGTCATTTCTATTCATCATCTGATGAATAGCCAAAGTCTCAAGACAACAATAATTATACTTTGCAAAATGGTTTGTGACATCAGATAATCGTCAGACATTGTTCTACGCCTCACAATAATATGCACTTAAATGACCAAAAAATAATAACAACAACAAGATAAGCAACGAACTGAGACTCTAAGACAAGACCTGAAGCTCCATATTAAGATTTCTTGCTGAGTTCATATGGCAAGATTCGACAAAGTCTGGTACGATAAATCGATAACAGAGGAAGGGATTTGCAGGAGACTTGATCCATGGCAAGTCTCCTAAGACATTCCAGGTCAAGGCCAGACCCTTAACAAGTGGACTCTGCCGTTGACGTCATAATCAAGATATGATGACATCATTATTTGGGGCCTATAATAACGTCATGCTCTAGAGCAGTGGTTCCCAAACTTCAGTAGGCCGCGGACCGGCAATAATTTTTGGCGGAGCTCGCGGACCGCTAACTTAGGCCTAAATGGCGATGGAAAAAAGCGGCCTAAATTATAAAGACCAAAATATAAGGCTATTTACAATACATTGACCAGTCCTTGAAGCCTTATTTGTTTAAGATTTATTATGAGTAGACTTTGCTGTTAAACGCTATTTGTGCAAGATTCCTTTTTGCGATGCGTAGAGATGCGAGGAAGGATGCTTTTAATGTGAAAACACTATAATTATAGGCTGTTTTTCAGAATTGTTTGCTTACGTTTGCTCATTGTTTTCAGTCCAAGACATTTGTTTATAGGCCTATTTAAAGTTTTAAACTGAACATTTTACACTGTGTTAGACACATTTTTAATTCTGCATCCAGAGTTTACTAGGACTAGGCTATCGCTCACCATAGATCAGCATAAATGGACTCGAAACTGACTGCAGTCATCATGTAGTAAAATTTAGAATCAATTTAAATTGGTTTAATTCGTCATCTGGCAAGTTAGAAAATAAGGCGCGTTGATTTACGCTACTTCAAATTTCTAAATATTAAGACAGAAATTTGAATAAATTTTGGACAACAATTCGAATGATTTCACAATTTCAAACAAATAAACTAATAATCACAGTTTATTTTTTTATTTTTAACTCTTCTCCGCGGACCGGCGATCATACCTCCGCGGACCGGTGCCGGTCCGCGGACCACCACTTTGGGAACCACTGCTCTAGAGCCCACGATGGCATCATAATCAATACTTTATGATGACATAACCATTCAGAGACTTATCATGACAGCATCATAATCTATAGAGCCCATGATGACATTACAATCAAGAGCCTATGATGTCATCATAATTTAGAGCCTATTACAACGTCATAATCTAGAGCCCATGATGATATCATGATCTAGAGCCCATGATGTCATCATAATTCATAGCCTCTGATGACGTCATAATCTATGATGTCTACGATGACATCATAATAATCAAGCCACATCACAGTTTAGTAGTCATGGTAGGACTGTGGTGAATTGATGTTGCATCGGTTCAACAACGATCGGCGTCTTATACCGAACTGAACCTCCTCCTCCTCCACCTCCACCTCCATCTCCTCCTCCACCTCCTCCATGCACTCCAGCGGCCACCATTTGTCCCAATCCGGGCGTATGGATCATCAGGATGTGCCTCGTCCGGTCCGTTTCCGTCGGGAACGACTTGACGCAGTAGTAGCACTCGAAGCCCCCACCGACCCCGACCCCAACCCCGACCCGGTCCGCCTTTACCCCCGCGTGCACCGTTCTGGTGTGGCCCTGGAGCAGGGACGCTGACGTAAAGCGCATGCCGCACGTCTGACAGTCGACGCATCCTCCTTCGTGGTCCATCATCACAACCGCTTCATGGCCGGTCATGCATGCTGGAGGCGACGACAGACTGCCAGGCATCGCTAGTCCTCCTCCTCCCCCTCTTCCGTTAGCATCGTTTCCAGCACCTACTCCTCCTCCTCCCCTTCCTCCTCCTCTCTCCGGAAGTTCATCATCGCTTTCCAGCCGGAAGTCGTGATCACGTGTCATACTTGACAAGTTCCTCAGCGACGACGACGACGACGATCCGCCGCCGCTGACGGCGACATCAAGCAGCCGACGACGCGTCTCTGCCGCCGCAACCACAGCAGCAGCAGCAGCAGCCGCAGCGGCAGCCGTGACAAGTCCGCCGCCGCCGCCGCCGCATCCGGCGGAGGATGGAGGAGATGCGGCGTTGTTGCTGCAGTTATTGTTGTTATTGATCGGAGGAGGAGGAGGCGATGTGATGAGCAGCTTTGCGTTTGATTTAGCGGCGACAGCGTTGTTGTTATTGTTGTTGTTGGTTTTGCTGGAGGGGATGTCAGTCCCTGCCGCCCCCGCCACTGAGGCAGGGGCAGGCGTCGATGTCGCCGTCGTTGCTGCAGCGTTCGGTTTGTGCCATCGCCGGTGAGACGCCAGGTTGGCGGGACAATTAAACACCTTGTCACACTCGGAGCACCTGTACTCCACGTGCACTATCCTCGAGCACTTGTGCTGCGCCAGCTGGAAGGCGTCGCCGTAATGCTCTTTGCACAGCTGGCAGATGTAGTCACCGATCTTGTTCTCGATCTTCTCCATCTCCGCTCTCGCCTCCGGCGTCGCCTCCACGTAGTTGATGCTGCTGTCGATGTCTCCACTACAGATGCGGATCACTCCAGGTCCTCCTCCAGGTCCTCCGATCTGCGTCTCGTCCTCCAGTTTAACGTCCCGGATGAAGGTCCCGGAAACCGGAGAGATCTTGCTGTCGTCGAAGCTGATGTGTCGCGAGGCCTTGGCCTTCTTCGATGCCTTCTGGACCGGTCCAGCTCCTCTTCCACCTCCGCCACCACCGGCCTCTCCGGCTTTCCTCTTCCGAGGAGGCTGGTTAGACACCTTCGGGGACTTCTCCATGGACGATGTGTCTCGGTTGAGTTCTGCCGACGACGGTGGTTGATTTACGGAGACAATGCTGTTGTTGGTGGTTGCAGAAGACAATAGCAGCGGTTCCTTTTGTTCGCCGTAAGAAGAAGACGAAGAAGACAAAGACGTGGTCGACGTTGGCAGGTGGTGGTGGCGTCCGTGGAGCGCGTAGGAGAGAGCGAGTTGGTTGAAGGCGCTCATGCAGAACGGAGATCCGTTAAGCGTGACGGGAAACAGATGAAGTGGAAAGCGTGTCAGTAGGTTTGGCGCGTTGGCGGTGGCGGTGGCGTTGGCGGCGTTCGTTGCGAGACCCAGGGCCTTCGCCTGTCGCAGGAGATCGTAGACGCTCAGTCGTAGATCGTTCGGCTGGAGTTGTGCCATAGGAGACTGCGTTGGGTACTTGTCTCCAGGAACCCCTCCTCCTCCTCCTCCTCCTCCACCTCCCAACTTCCAGTGACCGCTGTTCGCGAGGTAATGGCGGCGGATGGCTTCCTTGGAAAAGACGGACCCGATGGAAGCCGGAAGTGCGTAGTGCAGAGCGGCGGCGGCTGTGGCGGCCATTGGTGGCGAAGGGATCGACGCAGAAATGTCTGCTTCATCAGACACGGTTGATGTTGATGAGCGTTCGCTGTCGCTGAGGCGGTCGTCCAAAGAAGGGGGTGTCTCTTCCCCCATCGCTCTTCTTCCCAGCGGCGCTGGTCGCTGTCGGAGGGGGTCGTGGTGGTCTCCGCCGTTCCCAAAGTCACCTCTGCTCTTCCACCCTCCCGTCTTTCCACCACCACCGTCGTCATCGTCGTCGTCAGCGAAGTCACCGGACGACCATGACGACTGAGTTGGTGCAGACGACAGTCGTCTCTTCTGGCGTTTCACCAGAAAACCCTTCGGCATGATGGTTGAAAGAAGACAAAGATGAGTAACATCAATCGAAGGATGTCGTTACAAACCGCCTCATCAACTTCTATCAATCGGTTAAGAAGTGAAGGCTGATGCTGCTGCTGCTGCTGCTGCTGCTGCTGATGCTGTCGTCTGCTTCGGAGGCAGTGGTAGCCGCATCTCTTCCCTTTGGTCGAAGCGAGTGATGACACCTGTTGCACGCATGCGCAGACGCCGTCGCCGTCGCAGCAACTCGAATAAGCTAAAGAGAAAAAAACAAGACACATATTTAGATGCACGAACGAGAGCATGATCAGCTGCACTTGTATGCAAACTAATATCACCAAGATGTACAATCCATACAGATTGGAACAATGAAGCGTCTTGTTACAACGACACGTACAATCTAGGTCTGTTCATCAGCATTATATATTATAAGTCGTTGCTGGGCCTCTAGGCATTTTGGAATTAGAATGTGGACGTGACGTGAAGTCGTCTTACAGGTGTGCGGAAACTGCGCGCTCTGCAACGTGCTTGAAATAAATAAAGTAATTAAGTAATTAAAGGAATATACTTAAAATAAATAAAGTAATTAAGTAATTAAAGAAATATACACGCTTATGAATTGATTAGCTAAAAAAGAGATCATACAGGACGCAAATATAGCAAATGAAGGGTTTGTTGCAGATCGTTCTTCTTACAGCTTCTTAGACTTAGTATCGTGCGAACCGATGTTTAGTATTATAGGCCTAGTTACATTATCATTCTCATTCGTTATGCGTTCATCTCTCTTGAAGTTCACGAATACAAAAAACAATAGATTTCCTGCACCCAACATCATGTCGCGTATTATATATACCTGACCGTGTATACACTGTACACATGCATCTTGATAAAGCAGAACGACGTTAGCTAATAACGTTCTATTAACGCACCAATGGCGTGCCATCGAGTGGTCAAAACCTGCCAATGCGTTCAGTTGATGCGGCGAATAAAAGTTAACACCAACTTTAAACAAACATGTCTACGACAACGACGCGCAATTAGCGGAGACTATTACAGAAGCGCACGCAACATCGCAGGCATTTAGTGCGCGGTCGGTCGGTGGGTCTTGCCTGCAATCCACACATCGCCTTTATATAGACATACAAATACACCAAAGCAAACGTAGGCTACATCCGTGGTTTGATATCGTCATGTGCAAATCCGCGACGGTTTTATTCCGATGCGCGGCGTACATTTACCGGCGACCGATGGCATTAAGAGGTGCGAATCGCGAAGGGAGGACGAGCGAGTCGCCGCAGACATCAAGGCGTCAACCGTCGCCAGTGCTTTGAAATCCGATTTAAACAACGGAGACACGAAAGCGATGGAGAAACGCACCCGCGTTGTATGCGTGTCGCAACGCATGATTGTGGACTAATACATTGTGTGTATATTGTTCATCTGGATGGCGTAATGGCTGCTGGACAGTTCCTTTGAGGATGATGTGCGTCTTTTTATATATACTTGATTCCGACGACAGAATTCGTCTGTGAACATGCATTGTGTTTTGCCGAGATTATGGGTATGTGTTATAGGTGTGTGTTATAGGTATGTGTTATAGGTATGTGTTATAGGTATGTGTTATAGGTATGTTTTATATGTAGGCCCTATGTGTTATAGGTATGTGTTATAGGTATGTGTTATAGGTATGTGTTATAGGTATGTGCTATAGGCATGTGTTATAGGCATGTGTTATAGGTATGTGTTATAGGTGTGTGTTATAGGTATGTGTTATAGGTATGTGTTATAGGTATGTGTTATAGGCATGTGTTATAGGTGTGTGTTATAGGTATGTTTTATATGTATGTGTTATAGGTATGTGTTATAGGTATGTGTAATAGGTATTTGTTATAGGTATGTGTTATAGGTATGTGTGTTATAGGTATGTGTTATAGGTATGTGCTATGGGTATGTGTTATAGGTATGTGTTATAGGTATGTGTTATAGGTATGTGCTATGGGTATGTGTTATAGGTATGTGTTATAGGTATGTGTTATAGTTATACTTATGGGTTGCTCAACTTATTCCATGTTACCAGCTGAGGATCCAGATTAGGTTGCCATGGTAGCAGACTTTGCAGCACCAGCCGGCAGAGAGGAAGGCTGCAGACAGGTACTTGTGATAATGATCGACTGCTCTTATAACTCATTTGAATTCTGTCGCAAGGAATTCAAAAGCTGCTGCGCTATCCTATAGCGAAGAATAAAAGATTGGCGAATAGAGGGAAATGTGTATATTTATAGAGTATAGACTCTAAAGAAACATCTTTAGAGTCCGTATTCTTCGGTCATTTCTCGCTGTTTATACAGCATGTACTACTACTATGCGATGAAACCTCAACCTATGCACGTTGGCCATTTATCCATCTCCTCCACTTGAGGCATCTGCGAGGCTTGTGAGAGGCGACAAAACAAAGAGACAGAGAGTGGATGGAAATAACAATAGGTATACGAAGAGACAAAAGGGTCTGCCTTAAATACCTCTACACGCTGGGGGTCTCTGCATGCGACATAACATTGCAGACGTCTTTTCTAAAGACTGCATGCATGGAACTGCGATTGATGCACTTCTTCGAAGTCTTGAATTAATGCCCATGATGCATTGCGGCAAATGTTGCAATGGATCCGTCGTCATCACGTGACTATTTAACAACAGACTTTATATAGGTACATATTTATTTATTTATTTCAGAAATTTATCTAGCGCCTCTTCAAGGTAGGCTACTCAGAAGCGCTCCCGGCCCAGCCACGGCTAAATAAAACAGTTTTAGGTTCTTAAGGAACAGAGCGGAGTGACCCCTGGGAATTAAGCGCAGTGTAACAGGGAGACCATTCCAAGCTGTAGGACCTGCAACAGAGAATGAACAACGCTGTCGGATAGCAGTCCGTGAGCGGGGAACCAGAAGCTCAGCGTGGTTCGCCGATCGAAGGGTCGATCGACGCTGAACTCCCAAGGTGGAACAACAGAATTCTCGAAGGTAGGGTGGAGCTAGTCCTTCAATGCACCGCCTAACCAGCGCACAGACCCTGTATACAATCCGCTGAGGAGAAGGGAGCCAGTGTAAGGTATCCCGCATATAGGATGAGACATGGCCATATTTTGGGATATGGCCAACAAGTCGCGCCGCAGAGCGGAGGACCCGTTCAAGGCAGCCAATCCGGTCAGCCGGAAGTCCATGATAGAGGGTGCTGCAGTAGTCAAGGCGGGAAACTACGAAAGAGTGAACAAGAGTAGAGGCAGCACTAAAAGACAGAGAACGGGAGACCACCTTAAGCTGACGTAACTGGTAGTAACAGCTTCGACATAGTAGGTTTATATGCCGAGTGAAAGTTAGCTCTTGGTCTAAAATAACACCAAGGTCCCGCACAAAAGGTGAGAAAGTAATCAGAGGAAACTCTAATGCTAAGGCTTTCATGTCAATTTTTGCAAGTTGTTGACGAGTCCCAAACCAGATATATTGCGTCTTGGTAGGGTTCAGTCGCAAACGGTTAGAAGACATCCAGGCTTCCAGGGTTTTCATAGCCCTACAAATTTCTCGAACCGCATCAGTAGCGGCAGATGCTGGGCAGTGAACATATGCCTGGAGGTCATCAGCATAGGATTGACTAAGGATTGAATTTGCCAGTAAGAGTGGTCCAAGGTCTGCAGTGTATATTATATATAATAGGGGGCCTAGGACAGAGCCTTGGGGCAGCCCAAACGGGGCAGGTGCCCAGGATGATCTAGTAGCCCCACAAGCGACAGTGTAAGAACGGTCCTGAAGGTAGGAAGTAAGCCAGTTGAGAAAATTTCCTGAGATGCCAAAAGAGATAGAAAGTCTAGTTAAAAGGATATCATGGTCAACCGTGTCGAAGGCTGCGCTCACATCGAACAATGCCAAAAGGTGACCTGAGAGTTGTCTATGGCCGTATATATATCCGAAAGAAGGCGAAGAAGTAAAGTCTCTGTGGAGTGGTCTTTCCGGAAACCTGATTGAAAAAATGGAAGAAGATCATTTTTATTAAGGTAATGTATAAGAACATATATAGAGACAGATGAACACGTCAATACAGGGAGAGAGAGACAGACAGCAAACAGAGACAGAGACACATACAGAGACAGACAGAGACAAAGACAGAGACAGACAGAGAGACAGAGAGAGAGAGACATACAGAGACAAAGACAGAGACAGAGACAGAGAAAGAGAGACAGAGACAGAAACAAAGACAGAGATAGAGAAAGAGACAAAGACAGGGACAGAGACAGGGACAGAGACAGAGACAGAGATAGAGAAAGGGATAGAGAAAGACCTCCAACTGATGAGCACTTTATAATATAGTCTCTGCATTACATTTCACATTCTCTCGCATCCACCTATTGTCTCCGTCTCGGTCTTTGTCTCTAATACATGCATGTACACGGATCAGAATAACCTGCTCTCAGGTCGCTTCTTCTGCGGCCGCTTTTGTCTTTGATGCTGCTGTTGTTGATGAGGATGATACGATGACGATGACGATTATGATGATGATGACAATGATCATCATAATGATGAGTTGATGACGATGCATGCTGTTGTAGTTGCTTAAATAAAGAAAGCATGCGAGCGACATATTCAGAGCATCACACAAACTGCGATGATCGCCAGTAACTGCCACTGAAATAAGAACCGCGCACGAGATGGCATTTCGTTTCCGCTTTCAACTCCGGATGACATTACAGACCGATAACGCGAAACAGACAGACAGACAGACAGGCAGACACACAGACAGACAGAGAAATATGCACAGTACAGAGACGTGCGTGTACACATCATGCAGTCAGAGTGTTAAACGTCCATTGCCTTAAAAAATTGCAAAATGCGCTTCTTATCACTTCCTTGCATTCAGGTATACACTGCAGACATGCGTGTATACATTGTACAGAGACTCGTACACAAGACAGACAATCAAAGAAGCCCAGACAATCTGACGGAAGAGGCTAAAGAGGAGAGCAGAGGCAGACACCGAGACAGACAGACAGACAGACAGAGAGACACATCCAGTGACACATAGCATCAGTATACAGCAGCGGAGGCGAGCTCTAAGTGAATGAATTATTAATCCGAATGCAACAAGTTGAAGCCGATTTCAAGGACACACACACGCATACACACACACACACACGCACATCGTCGCATGCCGTTCTGCGGCCCAACATCATCATCATCATCATCGTCGTCGTCTACGTCGTCGTCGTCGTCTTTGTCATCATTATCATGCTTGCATTATAAGGCGTCTAATCCCACGCATAGGAGGATTAAACGGTATACCCTACACGCGGCGTATACTTCGACCAACGTCTTTCTTTTACAGTGAACTAAATAGCCGCATATATATTCCTATATATATACTCAATATATGAATTACATAGGCTATATACACATATATATAGGGTTTATCGTATATACATATACATAGCGTATCAGATTTTGATACCGCATTTCGATATCTGTATACATACATGTATAATATATCTAGGCCCTACATGCAGAGACTGCGGGAAATTCTTTAGCGTTTTACTATTTCATTGCTCTCCCGCGTATTATACGTCATGACTCATGAGGCATTATTATATAAAGAGAGAGCCCATAAAACGATTCGATAGCATTCGCATGTTGTCTTCGCTGATATTCGTCGATCTTATAAGACTATATATGTATACATGTCTAGTATTGTATACATGTATGATGCACGTGGCTTGATGATGACATTTGTCGGATGGTGTTGCTACCGGTCAAATGTCAACGCTTGCATGTTTTATTAATGAGCGTCTGTGCAATATGTAGGCCTACATGTAGCGTGCATGCGATAATGAAGGATTGTGGAAAACTTCAACTTCGAGATCATTACTTTTATCTGAACAGAATAGGCTGAATAGCCGTGTTATATATTACTAGATGTGTAACCCGGCGTTGCCCGGGAAATTTAGGGTTTTAAACACTACTCCACTGTGGTACCCAACGTTGACCGCTAAATTTCGGGTTTTCGCCAACCCTCTACCCCACCCCGCTTCCTCAAAAAGTCAAACGTAACCCGCCCCTGCGGGGCGCTACGGAAATTATCACTGGGCTTGTATGACGTCATTCGGGCTGTAGACTCCTTTACTAAAGCTCGATACTGCTTACCAAAGTGTGAGCGATGAAATCTGTCTTAAAACGCTCTGTCTTAAAACGCTAATAACTCGAGTTCTAAAGTGAAATTTAGGGTTTTAAACACTGCTCCACTCTGGTATCCATCGTTGACTGCTAAATTTCGGGTTTTCGCCAACCCTCCACCCCACCTCGCTTCCCCAAAAAGCCAAACTTGACCCACCCCTGCGGGGCGCTACGGAAATTATTACTGGGCGGGTATGACGTCATGCGGTGTAGACTCGACTAAAGCGATCAATTACTGATGAAATCTGTCTTAAAAGGCTAATAACTTTTGTTTTAAACTGAATTAAAACCTGAAAATAGTTGCGCTGACCTTATAATTTGGGTAAGAATCGATTGCAAAATTGTTTTTAAACCGACGCTGTTTCATTTCCGAGCCTGTTCTGCAGGGGAGAGTCAAAAGCGTACAAACAAATAAACAAACATATGGAAAGTGTTTCGGAATTATAATATAGATTATATATATATTATATCAGTCTATGAATGCCCATGTCTGTAAGCAAATCTTCTGCACATAGACAGAGAGACAGAGGTCACATTCGCGAGACTGCAGCGTCAAACCATGCAAGGAAGTGATCCGGTAAGTGACCCTCTGTGCACGGGAAAGGGAGCCAATGCAAGACGTCCCGCACAATGTCATAATCAGTCACATGGTCGAATCTTGGGATGCGAATGCGATCGATAAAGGTGTGCCGCTGCAGTGCGCAAGACCCGATCCAGACAGCCAATTAACCCGAGTCACCGGAAGACCCACATAGAGGGCGTTGCAATAGTCCAGACGAGAGACAACAATTTTGAAAGAGTGGAAACTCTAAACTAACACAGCAGGTAGGCCTATATTGGCAATGCAAGGACCACCAGGTAAATTCTGGCGAGCTGCAGGCTTGGTATAGACCCGTGCAAACAAACCAAAGCCTCGCAACAGACAAAACATGTATAGCAATGCATGCTTGTATTCAAAATGCGTTTACATTGACGCATGCTATAATTATATGCAGATTTCTATTGTTATTATGGTAAAATCCTCTTCGGACAATAATAACATCAGCGACGCAATTTCAGCGTCGTGTGTAGACTTTAACTTCACAGCAAATGATGGACAGGCCTTTGTGTGCAAACAGTTGGATATTTATGTAACGCCTTTATGACAGCCTTTCAAAGCCACGTGCTACGGGTTTACAAACTGAATCCGCTTATTCTACAATAATATTTATAATACACACAAGCACATTCATGCACACACACACACACACACACACACACACACACACACACACACACACACACACACGTACGTGCACATATACACACATACACACGTGCACATATACACACATACACACACACGACATGCATTGTTCAGCCGTCGGAAGTATGCATGCGTGTATACATACAGCTGGTACTGCATCGGCTGTTACAACTGATGACATCTCCTCCCTCTTCTTCCCTCCTTCTCCTTCCCCTCATTCTCCCTCCCCTTATCTCCCTCCCTCCCCCCCTCTCTCTCTCTCTCTCTCTCTCTCTCTCTTCCGCACTCCTTTCTCCCTTTCCTTCTCCTCTCAAACATTCCTTCTCTTTACTTCTTCCTCTCTTATTCTCCGCCTCCTTCTCTTTCCTCCTCCTCCTCTTTCCTCCTCCTCCTCCTCCTTCTCCTCCTCCTCCTCCTTCTCCTCCTCCTTCTCCTCCTCCTCCTTCTCTTTCCTCCTCCTCCTCCTTCTCTTTCCTCCTCCTCCTCCTCCTCCTCCTCCTCCTCTTCCTCCTTCTCTTTCCTCCTCCTCCTCCTCTTTCCTCCTCCTCCTCCTCCTTCTCCTCCTCCTCCTCCTCCTTCTCTTTCCTCCTCCTCCTCCTTCTCCTCCTCCTCCTTCTCTTTCCTCCTCCTCCTCCTTCTCTTTCCTCCTCCTCCTCCTCCTCCTCCTTCTCTTTCCTCCTCCTCCTCCTTCTCTTTCCTCCTTCTCCTCCTCCTCCTCCTCCTCCTCCTCCTCCTTCTCTTTCCTCCTCCTCCTCCTCCTTCTCTTTCCTCCTCCTCCTCCTCCTCCTCCTCCTTCTCTTCCTCCTCCTCTTTCCTCCTCCTCCTCCTCCTTCTCCTCCTCCTCCTCCTCCTTCTCTTTCCTCCTCCTCCTCCTTCTCCTCCTCCTCCTCCTTCTCTTTCCTCCTCCTCCTCCTTCTCTTTCCTCCTCCTCCTTCTCCTCCTCCTCTTCCTCCTTCTCTTTCCTCCTCCTCCTCCTTCTCTTTCCTCCTCCTCCTCCTCCTCCTTCTCCTCCTCCTCCTCCTTCTCCTCCTCCTCCTCCTCCTTCTCTTTCCTCCTCCTCCTCCTCCTTCTCTTTCCTCCTCCTCCTCCTCCTCCTTCTCCTCCTCCTTCTCCTCCTTCTCCCCACATAATAACGATCAATCATTTTAAGACGAGTAAATTCATGACTAAATAAATGCATCCGGTGCCCCATCAAAAAAATCGATTTTCTAAAATTCGCTGCAGTTTATGAGTCATGACTTCAATCTGATCGTCTGAAGCTATACGGCTGCTGCAGACTTATAATGTTACAGAGCATGACCCATACCTGGATGTTTATAATAATTATACACACATATATAACTTTCAATCAAATTTCCGATATACAGGGTGGGTAAAAAAATAATCTCCTGCAAGTTTTTTTCCAATATTCTGGCCAAATGTAAGAATTTTTAAATCACATTTTAGAGGCAATTCCTATTTACGCGCAATAGCCAAATATCCCCAAAACATTTATAACGGAACAAAAGTTACATTACTTTTAGTGTGTCCACCCACTGTTTTTGGCGATCTGAAAACATAACGCAAAAAATTGACAAAAGTTATATTATTAGGGTTCGCCAAATGAGCCGAGCAACCGAGCGCAGAACCGGATCTGGTCGTTCAAGAACCCCAAAGGAGATGCCAACGAGGATCGAGGAGCAATGGGTAATTCCACTATATATAAGTAACAAAGGCATACATTACAGTACATGTTGCACAAGAAAAAAAATACAAGAGACACTCACGGTTTCCGAATAATACTATATAGGAGTAAGTTAGTTGTCAGCAAGGCCTATAGCTACGGGGTTACTTTGGGTGTTTGAACACCCCCCGATATGAGATAGTGTAAAAATGAAATAGACATCTAACGCATTTACTAACACATGATGTAAGAACTACCAGGTGTTTTTTGGCGGGAAAATGGTATAGGCCTATTTCTCATTTTTCATGACATTTCGACACAATTGCTAAAAAAAGAGGATAATCAACTATAACGAATTATTTTCCGACCCAAGGCCAAAAATGTTAAGCCCCTCGAAAATTTCTGTATCCGCCCCTGTCCAGACCCGTCATGATTTAAATCGTCGAACTTTCATTTTCGTATATAATTCCACTGCACACATGCAGTGGTAGCCTACTACTGAATAACTATCTAAATCTTCAACAGAAGTGCATGAGCTGGCATTTAAGTGCGTGAATATACGCGTGTATTATATAGTGTGTATGAGTCACATGTGTGAATGTGCGCCTGTTTTCGTAATCATTCATTGTATATATACTCTGCGAAGAAGCTTATAGCTATAATATATATGACCGATTACGTCAGCCACGTGGATGACCGCCTGAATGCCATATATATATATATATATATATATATATATATAATACACTATACTGCTCATATGTATATTTACATGACATGAACATAATCTATAGTATATACCGAGTTGCGAATATGAATCCCATAAAACGATATAAATTACATTTATGTATAAATACATATATACATAAAATTATATACTGCAGGTATTGCTGCCGTTATATTGGCTTCACATTTCGATACATAATGAAAGTATACACGTCTTTTGTTGCGACGATGAAAATCGGAGAATAGATGGCGCCAGAGTATAGTTAGAGACATGGCGTCTAATGACATGATGGATTGCATGCAATACATGTATGCGAGTATGCTATACATGAATAGCCACGGCAACAGCGCATGGCTTCAAGAAACGTATACGGGCTTAAACGTCTTCTTCAACAGCCACTCTTACACGCCTACACACACCACCCCCACCCCCAGCACACAAACATGCACACACACATGCACACAAACACACGCCTATAGATACACATACAATCACAAACACACAAACACACACATATGTATAAATATATGCATACATAATTTTTATATACATATAAATAAGGTTTGTGTACATAGGCATACTTGTACAGGGTGGGCCATAAAATGTAACCACCTAAGGTTTTTTGCCCATATCTTGGCCAGAAGTAAGAATTTCGAAATGAAATTTTACAGGACTAAAGACAATTCATATTTACACATTATGGTCATTTTTCATCAAAATATTTCAAACAGAACAAAAGTTAAACCACTTTTAGTGAGGCCACCCACCGTTTTTCGACGATTCAAAAACGAAACGCAACAAAAGTAGCAAAAACGTGATTTTATCAAGTCATATCTCAAATAACTGTTTGGAACTGAACTTGATAGTGATTCGCAACTTGTGTTCAATGTGCCTACCCCCAGTGCCAAAACTTCTTTTGAGTATCTTTGCAAAGTTCTTGATGGACATGTCGATTAATCTGACAGATTCCTTATTTACCAATTTGATTGTCATCTTGCTAAGTGACTTCTCAGTGACGTGCAGCTACGCTGGTACCCTGTTTCTTTTTTTAAATAGTAATAATAATGATCATCTGGCAAAATCAAGGCTATTTGATAACAAATATTTGGGATGAGACTTAATAAACTTGTGTATTTGTTAATTTTTTGCGTTACCCTACTGAATCGTTAAAAAAACGGTGGCGGCCTCACTGAATGTGATATAACTTTTGTTCTGTTTGAAATATTTTGCTGAAATCTGGCCATCATGTGTAGATATGAATTGTCTTTAAGCCTGTAAAATTTCATTTCTAAATTCTTACTTCCGGCCAAGATATTGGCCAGAATAATTAAATTGGTTTTTTGCAACTGTTTGTTGCGTCGCGTTTTTGAATCGTCAAAAAACGGTGGGTGGCCTCACTAAAATTTATATAACTTTTGTTCTGTTTGAAATATTTTGATGAAATCCGGCCATCATGTGTGAATATGAATTGTCTTTAAGCCTGCAAAATTTCATTTCGAAATTCTTACTTCGGGCCAAGATATACATGTGCAAAAAACCGTAGGGAGTTACTTTTTTATGGCCCACCCTGTATATCTAGACTGTGTGCAACTATGCAATTTTGCCTTATCTGACTTTGTCCCTCCAGATTGCATGAAAATGTGGATTACGGCTTTGTGTAACATTGCCTGTGAATTGGTCGCTATGACGACAGCGTTAAATGGCATCATCGCCCTGATAATAATAATTGCTCACCAACGTTCCGGTGTCCAGTGGCATTGCAAGGTAGCATTGCGCTGTACCGGAATCATGTATAGCTACGTGTATGGTTTAGACCGGTTTCGTTGTCTTACAACAACTTCCACACGCGCGTCAGAAATAAAATCATACAACGTGTGTGTATATAATATGCAGTCGATTAGCAAGACTTAGTATAGTCGCATTCACAAAATACTTGTGTACATATTTATCGTATAAATTATATAAGATTTCCAGAAATTTGGCGCTGAAACGACGCTGATGATGATGATCATGATAATGATGGTGAAGACGACAACGACGACGACGATGACGATGATGATGATGACGATGATGATGATGATGATGACGACGACGACGATGACGATGACGATGATGATGATTATTATGATGATGATGCATCGTGAATCATCATTCATTCATTTCATTTCAAACACTTATACATAGCGCTTCTTCAAGAGTATCTACTCAGAAGCGCTCCCGACCCAGCCACGGTTAAAAAGAATAGTTTTAAGAGCAGAGTAGAACGTAGTCTCAAAGGCTCTAGGCACAAGACGTAGTTCCACAGGAAGCCCATTCCAGGTTATAGGGCCAACGACAGAAAAGGCACGGTGCTGTGTAATATATAAGTGCGTGACCGGGGGACAAGAAGCTGAGCCTGTTTAGAAGAGCGGAGAGAGCCACGGCGCTGGACGTTCAGGGTGGAGCAACATAGCTCCTGCAAATAGACAGGGGCCACACTCGCGAGACAGCGCCATTGCAAAAATGTCGCCAATAGATAAACCATGCATGGACACTGAAGAAGACAGAAGTATATATGAGATGGCTGTTTGGATATAACAAAGGATAGATATAATAGCTCATCGTTGACGCGGTTTGGCTTCAGCTTATAAGAGAACAAAGGTCGTTCCAGATCACTGCACCTACAATTAAAAGGCTCTAGCGAACGAAACTAAGAGATCTCCATCTTCGGTGGAGCGCAGAGGACGACGTCGTTGGATGACCAAAGTCAGGCACCATAGTTGTCGAAGTTGAATTGGCGCGTTATACCTTGAATTGTGTTCATAACATCGCCATAGATACCGGGGCAGCAACCCCGTATAGTCAATTAACTCCGCCACTGATGGTTGTTTTCTTCCAGTACCAGTCCCAAGCTGGATAAAGGAGGAAGGCGACACTAATCATCTTTGATATGGCAGTGTCGCTAAACGTGTAACAAGCCCGTATAGTCAATGCGCTATATAGTGGACAGGGAAATAGTTAAGTGCCGTCAGCACGAAATTGAAAGTTTAAACAGCTGTAACTTTTGCAAGCATGAAAAGTTTCAAATGAAACTTTCAGGGATTGTTGGAAATTCATTCCCCTGCAAATTGGGAAATTTTCGCAGACAAAATTAATCGGTTGCGAAGATATCGCATTTTATCCGGGGGTAATAATTTTTGAGCCACCCTGTACATATCGCATGTATCATAATTATGTCATGTGAATAGAATTATCATGTCTTCTTAAAGCAACGGTAACACGATGCTGCGCATGAATGCCGCCCATTTGAAAATAAGCTCATAAAGCAGAGACAAAAGCTGCTGCAGACTGGCATTTGAAATTCCTGGAATGAAGAAACGCATAGACAGGAAAGGCAGAGGTGTAGCTCGGCGAAGGATTGGATTGCACGCAATGGTTCGTAGACAGCGTGCACGTCTTTCAAACAGATTCCAGGAAATATAGAAGCATCATCAAAAGTTTCGAACAAATAAATGCATTTGCTAATTAGCTCGTTCAATGTTTGCGTCTAACGCATTATTCACAGTTCAGCTAAACAGAGGTCTCATAACATAACTCGGCTGCTCTCCATGCACTACACGCAAGTATAATGTCTGCCACACATCAGTCACCAAATATATCGATACTCTATAATGTCTGGTGCTGAAACGTCGTTTGCCATTTCAAAAGTCATGGTCTCGTGTTTTTTTAAAAGAACCAACTTCGTTCAAGGCCACAGTGCAATAATGTCTGGTTAATTTGACGTGGTGCTATGCTGTCAGACATGACATGGGCATTTGGGAAACATAAGTCTTGATTCTTATTGATACAGAAGGCGAGATGGAATGACAACTCAATTCGTGCTACAAGAGTGACCCGAGATAGGACATAACAAAGTAAAGTAACTCTCTCCTGATCGCCACAATTGATCATAAGACTAAATAATCTTCGGGACGTTGCTGTAACTAACCCAACAAGTCATATTCCAAAATGTAGACCACAGCTTATACTTCTCTCAATCCTTTATTGAAGGCAAGACAGATTCTAGGAAATATAGAAGCAGCATCAAAAGTTTCGAGCAAATAAATGCATTTACTAATTAACTCGTTCAATGTTTGCGTCTAACGCATTATTCACAGTTCAGCTAAACAGAGGTCTCATAATTCGGCAGCTCTCCATGCACTACACGCATAGGCGTACGAAGCGGGGGTCCAGAGGGGCAAATGCCCCTCCCCAAATTTCGGGCAAAACTGTGTTTCGGGCAAGCTGACCAGGAAATGACTAAAAAAAGAGAAAAAAGGTCGTCAACTTTTCGGGCAATTTCGGGCACGTCTGTTTTTCGGGCGAGATGACCAGGAAATGACTAAAAAAAGTCAACTTTTTTCTGAGAAAAAGTTGTATTTTCCACGAGATTTCAGGATTTTTTCGGGCAGAAGTTCAATCTTTGCCCCCCTCCCACTGCTGAAATCTCCCGTACGCCTATATGACTACACGCAAGTATAGTGTCTGCCACACATCAAAATGTAGGCTTGAAGCGAGAGAAAAGAAATCGTGCATGCATTGAACGATGGCAGCAATGCAGAAACATTTGAAATTCCGATGATTAATTAGTAAATTGCAACGAGGCGGAGTATGAAAACTTGTACGATACCTGTTCGGATGAAAGGTTGTAGGAAATTGGCGGATTGATATTGGTAGTCGTAGCCAATCACTGGTCTCCTTTCTTCACGTGATGACGATATCCTTCACGTCAGTCCATACACGTCACCAGCAACTACTCATCATCATCTTCATCATCATCATCGTCATCATCATCCTTCACGATGTCTGCGTTCTTCTAGATCCGAACGGACTGCGTCCATCCGCTTATAAAGTAGAAGGCCACCGCCTCCTCCTCCTTCCCATCCTCCACAGCGCGCCAAATAACATCTCCTCACCTGCCTCTGCCGCTCATTTCCCGGTCTCAGGAAGCCCCGCCTTCTAGGCCGTCCGCCCGGCAACCGCGCTCTTGCTTTGTCCCTGCAGTCGTCGGCTTCCCGTGTAGACGCGTCTACCTGCTGCGGGGCCCTAGAAGTGTGTGCCCGGCGTCGCGCGGCATCTGGCTGCGCTGGCACTTGGCGGCCGCAGTCGACGACGACGACGACGACGTCGCCCCTCGTCCGCCCGTCCATCTGTCAGGGTTTAGAGTCGTCGCCGGTGGAGACCAAGAACGCGATTGACTGCTAGACGCCCGGAATCCGACGACGGCCGATGATGACTGCAGGGAGCAGGGAGGGACGCTCCTGCAGCGGGGTTCGACTGGGCGAGAGAGGGAGGCTGGGGTGGAGGGCATAATAAACGGATGACAACAGGTTGGCGGCGCTGCAGCAACAGCAACAGCGATGGCTGGTGTGTGTGTGTGTGTGTGCGTGTGTGTGTGTGTGTGCGTGTGTGTGCGTGTGTGTGCGTGTGCGTGTGCGTGTGCGTGTGTGTGTGCGTGTGCGTGTGTGTGCGTGTGTGCGTGTGCGTGTGTGTGTGTGTGCGTGTGTGTGTGTGTGTGTGTGTGTGTGTGTGCGTGCGTGTGAGGGTCGTCGAGACTCTTTCGTCGTCGCTCGGTCGTCTCAGCATCGCACACAACGGCTTTGTTAAGCGACTAACAACGGAACAATGGCTAAGCGTTGCGTCCCTCGCTATTAAGGTCTGCGCGTAGAAATATCACAGCGACGCACCTATACACCTTAGCACGGCCACTAGTCTACCACCACCACCACCACTATACCACCTCCTCATCCATCACCATCGCCACCACCACCACTGGAACGGACAAAGCCAAGTTATGGCACGCCATTGTAAGAGAATGATTGAGAAAGAATGGAGCTAATCTGCGTCTATATCACCTGTCTTGCTCTGCAATTGTTTGAAGTCTGCTTTGTTTTGATCGGTGCACGACCCCAGCCCCCTCCACCCCCTGACTGGTCGGGAGTGCTGATGGTGATCAGAGTTCTCTTGAAGCCGCGTTTTGCAAGTTTTCACTAATATTGCATTATATGTTGCGTTACAGAGCACTCACTATCAAGTGCAACGACACAGAATACTCATCTAGCGCTACATTCCTCAAGAAACCCATAATTAGGCTATGACATCTCATTAACTGTTTTGCTAATGCGTGCCGAGCAGATAATGAATAACAGTTACTACTTATACTTGGGCATTAAAATATTGAATAAAACGACAGTTAGAAATTAGTTTCGATCTTAATAATAGCTAAATGACATATTAGGTTAAGAAAACGCACAATGCTGTTGTTAGCAATGATGACGAAACTGACGTTGACGACTACGATGACGACGATGCATGATATATTTTATGCATGAATTATTTGTTTTCAATGGCGTGTACTTCGATTTCATGTTTGTATGTTTGTATGTGCACTTGTTATAGCGCCCCTTCAAGCACTCTACTCAGAGGCGCTCCCGACTGCAGAGCGGAAACTGCATCGGAGTTTCACTCCGAAGCGCTGAGCAATTGCGAGTGAAGGACTTGCCCAGGGTCCCTACGCGGCGACTTGAGATGGATTCGAACCTCGAACCTTCCAGCTTCAAGGCAACGACGCCAACACTACACCACCGCGCCCCACATGCTTAGGTAGGCATTGTGGGATCCAGCATCAAGTTCTGAAGAAGAGTAGTTTAGACGTGATTTCTTCCCTCAAATACACTTGCCATCGGTTTTTGTCATCTAACCCATGCATCCAAAATCATGGTAAGAATACTCGCAAAGAGAGTGCTGGGAAAAACAGAGGCAATTGGAGGACTAGTAGATGACCAATTCGGTTTCAGGAATGGGGGTTGGAACAAGAGATGCTATCGGAACATTGCGAATACTAACAGAAAGGAGCTGTCAGAATGGACAGGACGTATATATATGTTTTGTGGATTATGAGAAGGCATTCGATAGAGTCAACTGGAGAAAGCTACTACATGTACTGAGGAGAATGGGAATAGATTGGAGAGACAGAAGATTGATAGGAAATTTGTACATGGGGCAGAAAGTAAAAATAAGAATCGACGGAGAGTACTCAGAACCAGGAAAAGTGGGCAGAGGAGTAAGACAGGGCTGCCCTCTATCACCTCTCTTATTCAACATATATATAGAAGAACTGGTTAGAGAAGCACTAGATGATCTGGAAGAAGGCATAAAGGTGGGAGGAAGATGGATCAAGGCGCTGAGGTTTGCGGACGATCAGGCAATGCTGGCGAGAAGCCAGAAGGGGCTGCAGGAAGTGATGGATAGATTGAACAAAACCTCAAATGAATATGGCATGAGGATTAACATAAAGAAGACAAAAGTAATGAAGATCAGCAAGGGAGAAGATACTACAGTCAACATCAAAATAGAAGGCAAGGAGATAGAACAGGTGAAGGAATTTTGCTACCATGGAGGGAAGCTTGATGACAACAGACGCTAAATGTCATAAGGAAATCAGAAGAAGGATTGCAATGGGAAAGGAGGCGTTTACGAAAAGAGGAGAACTACTACGAGGAAAGCTAAACAGAAACCTCAAGAAAAGAATGATAAAAACACTGGTGTGGAGTGTGGCGCTGTAGGCTATGGCTCCGAAACCTGGACCATGAGAAAAGAAGACATAAAGAAAATCGAAGCGTTTGAAATGTGGACATGGAGAAGAATGGAGAAGATCGATCAGCTGGACGGAACACAAAACAAACGAGGAAGTTCTGGAGAGGATTGGAGAGGAAAGAACAATGCTAAAAACAATCAGAGAAAGACAAAAGGAATGGATAGGGCATACGCTAAGAGGAGACAACCTGGTAAAATTGGTGATAAAAGGAAAAATGGAGGGGGAAAGAACAAGAGGAAGACCACGACAGATGATGTTGGACACGATGATGACGAGGATTGGCTACCAAAGACTAAAAGAGAAGGCCCAGCGGAGGGAAGAGTGGCGACATTGGACAGCCGAACCTGCCTATAGCGGCAGAGAACAAGAAGAAGAAGAACCTTAAGATGCAGATTCTACGTCAATTTCCCAGTTACGACGACTACTGAAGGTTAATGGTCACCCAATCTAAATCGTGATTTCTTGCGTCAGATACATATGTGGGGCGCGGTGGTGTGGTGGTTATGTTCGTTGCCTTGCAACCAGAGGGCTTCAGGTTCGAGTCCACCTCAAGCCGACTCGTAGGGACCTTGAGCAAGTTCTTCACTCGCAATTTCTCAAGCGCTTCGGCGTGAAACTCCGATTCAGCGTCCGCGCTGCAGTCGGGAGCGCTTCTGAGTAGACCTTGAAGAGGCGCCGTGACAAGTGACCTGCTTTGTTCCCCTCCAGTCACTCAATCTGTCTATCTGTTTGTGCGTATGTGTGTTGTTTTCCGATACAGCCACTGTTTTTATGATAGAGTCTATCAGTGACCTTTGTACCAATTGCTGCCTTTTATTCGTTTACAAAGGACGACTTAACAACACTTGGATGATCGTTGTGAGGAGCACTGCAGGTCAGTTGAGAAATGATCGAAAACAATTGATCATGGAGATCTCATTAATTTGTTGGCACCATTCGCAGTCAGTTGGCTTGCGTCAGGAACTGATTACTGATGTTGAAGCTGACGACGACGACGACGACGACGACGACGATGATGATAATTATGATGATGACTATTATTTTTAATTTTTTACTATTATTGTTTTTGTTATGGTTATTATTATTATCATAATAATTATATCATTATCATTATTATCATTATCACACTTCAACAAAAGATCCCGCCACAGCGTTAAAGGGCTGAACGGTCACCGAAAGTCTTTGGTAGAGGAATGTATTATTTATTATTAATTATTATTATTATTTATTTTTATTTATTATTATTATTATTATTATTAATATCATTATTATTATTATTCTATTTTTTTTGCTCCGAGGTATTTAGGATCCCTCAGGGACTTACATATTAATTAAGAACAGAATATTATTATTATTATTATTATTATTATTATTATTATTACTAATGTTGTTGTTGTTATTATTATTATTCCTATTTTTATTGTTTTATTATTATTATTATTATTATTATTATTATTATTATTATTATTATTCTTAATCTGGAAATTCAGACCTCGTCCTCCGCACCAGTGGTAAGTAAAACTGTAAAAGTACCACGAAATGGCATGGCGTTGTGGCGCTGAATACAAATAGAAAGACTAAAGGGCGGCTGGAAGAGAAAGGCCGTGCACCCCAGCGGCTCACCATTACCCTAAATCCTCATTTTTGCATGATATTGTATTCTATTATTTTCTATTCTGCTCTATTTTGGGATTTATAAAGAGCCTCTCACAGTGCAACCTAATCAAAGGCGCTCCCAGTGCGAAGATATATATCATTCCGGTCAAAAAGTGACGGACCCACACTACATATATCCTCTGGTATGCTGTTGCAAGGTATTCATGGTATACTCTGCCTCTGAGCGGACGTTCCTGAAGATCTGCTTTCTACGCTGCAGTAGGTTATCTTCGTGTAACCGGATGTGAAAGAATTCATCAGACGTTGCTTTTCATTTGCATTGGAAGCCGGTCATTTGCGGTCATTGGATGCATGGTGTTCATCTGCCACCGTTTAAATGGCTACCTGTTGCTGCTACCTACAGGTGCATCTTCAGTGTATAATATTCGTCCGTATGTCTGTCTGTCTGTCTGCCTGTCTGTCCGTCTGTCTGTCTGCCTGTATGTGTGTCCGTGCGTGTGTTACTGTCTTTATCTGTCTGTCGGAGAATTTCAGTTTATACAGTATACACTGGGCGAGTACATATATAGCTTCAACGTGGATGTGTGTGTGTATGTGCGTGTGTGTATGTGTGTTTGTCCGTTTGTCTTCATCATCATCATCTGTAGGCAGCTTATGAGCCCTGCATGCAGTTGCATAAGCAGTTGTACGCAACGTGCCAATGGCGACTATATATGTTTTTTTCGGAATCCTTTGAAATGAAAGAAGGTCTTATTCGGTGGCATTGGCAATGGTGGGTGTGGATGCGGAGGCGGCTGAGGAGTGGCAGAGCTTCTTATGTGGTAGTCAACCGTTTCTATGGTCACTCGTCGCATCTTTCACCCCTCCCTATCCCACGATTCATCTTTTTCTATCTCTCAATATATACATATAAATACTATATATATATATATATATGCGACTCACGCATAAATATCTATATATGCTATGCTTTAGCTCCTTTAGATTCATGTTGAATCAATCAGTTTGTATGCAAGTATGTACGTGTGTGCATAAATGTTTCTATATCTCCATTTGTGTATGCATGTGTGCATGTATGTGTGTATGAGTGTTTATGTGTCCTGAATGCATGGACAGCCATTTTGATGGACTGATGACGAGACACTCAGTTCACGTGAGACACTGATATAATTGAGAATTTGTTGTTTGCACAAGCCACATTTCTAGGGAGTTTAACTAGACAATTTAGCGTCATTTTATAGGGTAAGCAGTGTAGGCCTATACATAATGTACATGCGTACGTGTGTGCTGGTTCCCTGACGGCTATTTTGGATGCTCGCGAGCTGAACAAGAGGGACAGAGACAGATACAGATACAGAATACAGATACAGACAGGCATGCAGACAGACAGAGACAGTGAGAGTCATACAGTCAGAGAGAAACAGAGAGACAGAGAGAAAGCAAAGGTGACATAGAGAGTGACATGTGGAGTGACATATATAGATAGATAATTATGGGACAGATCGGCGCTTGCAACAGATTGTCCGCTGATCGAGTGGGATTTCTAGATCTATTGAGCGAACACTAACTCCCTCTGTCGTACCATTCATTGCTGCGCTGGAGTCCTCCTCCACCGAGTCTTTATTGCGGAGAGCGCGTCCGAATGACGTCAAATTGAAACAGTAGCGACATCTCTTAACCGACGCCGCCGTCGCTAATCCAAACACTTCAGCGCCTGTTAGGATGGCAATCGGTCGTGCGAAATTCGCACCACGCTTGAACGGACTGGAAACACGCACTGGGTGGCGTCAGACGCGCTTTATTGCATCGCAATAATTAAAACGGAAATCATAATATTAGCCGAAGTATTGGCCAATTAGCAAACCAGTTACAGCTCCCTCTGCTCGCACAGTCACGCTCATTAGGCCCACATTGGGACCATGGCTGGCTGGCAGTTGCCGCTAGGTGGCTCCATCCAGCGTCGTGGTTGCCATGGTACCATCCCAGCGCGAGACTAAGTATGGTGGAAATGGTGCAGAGGCTGGAGGCGAATGCCTGAGCAGTGAGCAGCACAATGAAATTGATGAGATCCACTGTGAAGTGATGCAACTGTACAACAGTTCACCATGTACAATGTTGTACACATGGTCGGTCCTCTTCTTTCCACTCGTTTAGTCTCGATGTACAACGACTTCATCTTTGGTCTCCAATAACCCACGCACACAGCGCTATGTAAATAGCCTTCTAATTGTTGCTGTTATTTTTATTATCATTATTGCTGTTGTTTTTATTATTATATAATTATTATTTTATTTAATTATTATTATATAATAATTATTATCATTTTTATTATCTTTGTTATTATTATTATTATTATCATTAAAATCATAGTTGGTATTGGTGATGCTAGTCTACTGTCATCGTTGCTACTGTTGGCATTGGTGCTGTTGTTGTTGTTGTTGTTGTTGTTGTTGTCATTCATTCAATAGTTCTCTCAAAATAAGGATCTAACGTGCCATCAGCACTCTCTATGATATCTGTGATCTATGATATCTATGATATTTATGATCTATGATCCTGTTACTGCGTTCAGCAATTCTTCTTTCCTGAACTGTACAGCAATTGAAACACAGCAATTACTTCATCGCATTTACGTCATGTGCAAATCAGCCAATTAATCCTAAAATGCCGCATGAAGTTCTATCATTAGTCAGAAGGAGAAGGAGGAGAAGGAAGAAGAAGACGAAGATGACGAGGAGAAGGAGGAGGAAGAAGACGAGAATGACGAGGAGAAGGAGGAGAAGGAGGAAAAGAAGGCGGAGGAGGGAAGTTGAAGTTTGAAAGTTGTGGCAAATATCGTCGCCTGCTGCAGGTCCTCGAATAACGGTCGCGAGTTCTGCTTCTCGGCGATGGACAAAGGACAAAGCATCCATCGTCAGTTGCGAATCGACACAAAGAAGTCAAAGGGGAGGAGTAGGAGAAGGAGGAGGAGGATATGAGTATGGAGGATGGGGAGAGAGAGTGGCATCGGTGGGCCTGGCTTCGAGGCAAAGGCGACGGAGGAGAGGGTTTCATTAATACACCTGCCGTCCGATTTATTTGTCTCCTCACTCTGCCGATACTCCTCCGCAACTTGAAACGCGTTCGTCCATCCGTCCGTCCGTCCTTTCGTCCATCCGTCTTTTCATCCGTCCGTCCATCCGTCCGTCCGTCCTTTCGTCCGTTCGTCTATCCGTCCATTCGTCCGTCCGTCCGTCCATCCGTCTTTTCATCCGTCCGTCCATCCGTCCGTCCGTCCTTTCGTCCGTTCGTCTATCCGTCCATTCGTCCGTCCGTCCGTCCGTCCGTCCTTTCTTCCGTCCGTCCGTCCTTCCGTCCGTCCATCCGTCCATCCGTCCATCCGTCCGTCCTTTCGTCCGTCCTTCCGTCCGTCCGTTCGTACGTATCCTCTCCGATAACAATGGCCTGCGTCACTATCTTCACGCGCGAGAGTGCTGCACTGCTGCACTGCTGCAGAAGCGCGCCAATCGCCGTCGGCTGCTCTCACCGGCGGCCGATAGATGGCCGCCACGTGGTGACATCTGCAGGTGGTTGATGTAGGCGAGCGAAAGCATTTCTAGGATTTGAAAGAAGGACGGCTGGCCAATCGCCGAAAGACGAAACGACGCAGCCGGGAACAAAGGATCCCCTCCGCCAGAGTATACAATGAGTTAGTACAATGGCGGAGTACAATGGCAGAGTACAATGAACGAACTGCCGTTGCAGTGGCGTTGTTCTTCTGACGACGCACGAAAGCACAACGAATGAGATGGAAGGAGGGAAGAGGGAAGAGTGGGAGGAAGGAGAGCAGTGGAAGATGAGGGAAGGAAGAGGGGTATACGGGAGAGGGGAGTGATGGAGGGAATGGGGGAAAACGGGAAGCGATGAACAGAACGATGAGCAGGAAAGCGAGGAGGAGGTGGTAAAGCAATGAACAGAACAATTGAGAGAAGGAGGACAAGGAGGAGGAGGAGAAGAATTAGGAGAAAGCGGAATAGGAGAGGAATGGGGAGGAGAGGAGGAGGAGGAGGAGGAGAAGGAAGAGGAGGAAAGAGGAGGTGATGGTTGAAGAGGAAGAAGAGGGAGGGAGGTGGTATAGTGGAAGAGGAGGTAGCGGCGGAAATTGCTTGGAATTGCCTCGGCGGTCGTAATCTTGCCGATGGGTTGCACGCAGCAGCAACAGCAGCACCAGCAGCAGCGGCAGCGGCAGCAGCAGCAGCAGCAGCAACAGCAGCGGCAGCGTCGAATGATTGTAGGGAGAAAATTGCCCTAATGGATAACTATTGCATTGAATTATACGATCTCTGTGATTCATGGCCATCACCCCCCCACTCCCACCCCCACTCTCACCCACCCCCATCGCCTGTGGTCGACCATCCAACCGATCGGTTGATTCAGGCGTAGACCATTGACGAAGAAGAATAGATTGTCGTCGTCGTCGGCAGAGGCGCCACTCGAACTATGCTGCAACCGTCGTCGGTCGTCGTCGTCGGTAGGTGTCGCTAAACGACCGAGATCGTTTCGTCGGTGAGAACCGTGTCATTGGTGGTGCGTGTACTGTAATGCGAGGGAAACTTATATAGCGCATGTATAAATAGAAGTGGAAAAGTGCTGGATGAATAATAATCAGGAAACGAGTCATTATCGTTTCGACTGTTTGCGCTTTTGGGACGATTCCCTCCGTGGAGACAATAGAGGAGTGGACGGAATAAAGGAGGAATAGGCTGAATGGAAAGGAGTTTAATGAGCGATAGGATACATAGACGGAACGAGTGATACAATCCACCATCCACTCTTCCTTCTTCTTCTTCTTCTTCTTCTTCTTCTTCTTCTTCTTCTTCTTCTTCTTCTTCTTCTTCTTCTTCTTCTTCTCCTGTTCCTCTTTCCATACCGTAAAGCACCATTTATATGCAGAATTAAGAATAGTTTTCGAACCAGCATACGACGGCCTCCTGATCGAGTCTTCAATTTTAAAATTGAAATTAAATTGAAATTTATGGTCACCAAGGTGTTTATAGTGCTTTCCTTTGTTCCAATTTGTTTTGATCTGAATGCCTTTATGTTAGAGTAGCTGGGGTACCAGACGTTGCCCGGGAATTTTAGGATTCGCCCCGTTCCCGGGAAAAATCACTTCCCTCCCTCCCTCCCTCCCTCCCATGGCTATACCGACCGAGTTGTGAAGGTTTCGAGTTAAAAGCTCAAAGAGTGTGGAAAAACAGCAAAAGTGTGGAAATGCCAGTGAAAAAAAAGTGTAAAATTTGGTTTTTCGCCCCCCCCCCCACCATGGCCCATGGTGGTAGAGATTCGCACACTTCTCCACTGGATATCCCATGCCCAGACGGACACAGTAGCGAAGGTTTGTATCGAGTGAAAAGCTCTAAAACTGTGGAAATACATCCCGGTCATACAGACACAGTTAGCTTTTTATTTATGTAGATATGCATGCTTGTCAGGTTGTCATTATTGACTATTTAATATGTTTTGTTTTCTTTGGCCTGCTGCTGAATGTTTTTGAGCTGTGCGTTATTTAATGCTGCATGCGTTCATTTCTTTACTTGTATTTCCTGATTTCAACTTTTCAAATTGTCTAGCATCACCATCTTGATTTTCAATATTCGTTCCGGGGTTATGCATGCAGCAGGGTAGAGGGACCTGTTCCTTTCTGGATGACCCTTTCTGAGGACTCAGTTACATTATTATACCCAAGTAAGGTGTATGAAAAAATGAGTTTTCTATATATGCTGTCTGCTATGGCTCTTTGTTTGTTGTTTTTTTCGTTTATCAGAATAAATTCATTTTTATTTGAATTTGACTTTGAGAGGCATTTACATGTATAGGTCTTGGAAGACGAAGATGGTGAAGTTTGGCTGAAGCGTAGAACCTCAGTCATCTGCCTATAGGCCTATAGCAAAACAGACTGGTTTTATAAACGATTCTTTTCTACACGGGCGCAACCGGTGCAGCACTATAATTATTACGGTTTGAGATAAGTTGATAAGAAACCCGAATATTTCACAATTAACTGTGGCAACAGTCCGTTCCATAAAGAAGCACCAACGAGAACTCCTACCTCTCCTCTCGCCTATTATCGACGAACCGTATCTGCATGCAGCGGTGACTGTCATGCATAGTGCTGCCCCCAGCGACAAGGAATCGGATCAGATGAAATATGTATTGAATAAGATCAGACAAAAAGATAAGCTGAGGTACGGACCGACCCTCTCCGTCGCCTTTGCCTCTGTTTTCGCCTCTGAGTCTCTGCCTCTGCCTCTGCCTCTGCCTCTGCCTCTGCCTCTGCCTCTGCCTCTGCCTCTGCCTCTGTCTCTCTGCCTCTGCCTCTCCCTCTCCCTCTCTGCCTGGTCTGCCTCTGCGATGCTCATATCGTTCGTCGTCATTCGACCTCGCATCCGTGCATGCGCCTCCTATTCACTGATGCCTGTCCATCCATCCGTCCATCCATCCATCCATCCGTCCGTCATGCATCAACCGTCATGCCAGACCACCACGTCACGCGACATCAGCAGACGATGGAGATAGTGACGGTGCCTGATGATGATGACGATGATGCACCGAATGCTGCTGCGGCAGCGGAGGGCCGGGTAAGGACACCGATCAGCAGCAGCAGCCATCCTCCTCATCCTCCGCCACTTGGGCGCCAGTGTCAAAACAGAAACCAACTCCAGCAGCAGCAGCAGCAGCAGTCACATCCACACACGCCATCCGTCATCTTCTGTCGTCATCGTATATGTGCAGCTCATGAGGACGATGCATACTCTTTATATTGAACGCGTCCTTCAAATTTATAGTGTGTCCAACTGATGTCCATTTTTATTAAAGCCGTATACATGTTTCGGAGTCAGCTAATTATCACTTGGGAATAGCTCATAACAAGCTGAATTTTCAGGATAAGTGTAGGAATATGAGTTGATTAGCATCCCCCAAAGTTCCAAATATTCCTTCAGGAGCTCTTTCTGGAAACCAGGATGGCGTCCAAAATGGCCGTCATTTTCATTTTTTGTCATGATTTTTCAACCTTAGAAGTTGGAATCGCAACGGAAGTGATCCTCAGGTGATAACTAATAACTTTAGGAAATGACGGCCATTTTGGGCGCCATCTTGATTTTCAGAAAGAGCTCCTGATAGATTGTTTGGCACTTTTAGCATGCTATTCTATACTCATATTCCTACTCCTATCCTGAAAAGTCAGCTTTTTTTATCAAGAGTCATATATTTCCACATTTTAGTTTAATGCTACTGGAATACGTTCAATGGGAAAAAAGTCGAAATTTCTCTTCTTTTCAACTGGCCTATATACATCACACTTTTGTCAGAATTTCTATCAGAACTCAAAAATATCTTTCTTTTGCTTGTGGCATGCACAAAATGCACAACAACGATGATTTCGACCGCTAAGAGCTCTGGCTAACGCATGCAGTTCCTGCTGTCGTCAGTCATGAATTGAGACACACTGCATTGTATATAATCTATATACTCACCCTATACTGTAACCAATGCTGCAGCCATAAAGTGGCCTTGGATGCATGCAGTGAAAATGGCAACGATTACGCGTGTGACATTAGAGTACGATGTATGGGCATCGCATAGAAATGGAGGAAGGGAGATGACGATGACGATGACGATGACGATGACTGAGCAGCTGGTGCAGCTGACATGACATAATATACGGCAAGACGGTCTGTCATTCGACCACAGATATTGTATATTATACACGAGATTATGGTATACAATGCATGAGGCAGATATCATATGATAGCTTTTGAAAAGTGGCCAATACACACATGCATGTCAGGGGCTTCTATCCCTATACATGGCGGGCGCAGCTTGCGCCCAGTGAAAAATAGGGGGGGAATCAGAAGACAGCCAAAATTCACGTCGGTTGGGGGGGAAGGTCGGACATGGAGGGCAGCGTTCAATCTAGGCATCACTTGGAGGAAGATCTCCCAGAAAATACTTCCCCTCCATATAAATTTGGACAAAATGGTAGGCCTAATAGTTTTTAGCAAAATGTATACACTTTATACACTTTGAGTTTTTAGTTAGGCTACTATCTGCATTTGTGAATTACATGAACTGCTATAACAGCTATAATATACTATAAAAAATTTCCTATTACATGATTATAATTGTTTTTACTATTTTGATAAATAATACAATCATATTATAATTGAAAAAAATAGTGTTAATACAAATAGCCTACTATTTTGCACAACTAATTGGCTTCTCTCCAATGTTATCTTTCAAATTTTAGACAGTCAAATTTGGTCGTTGAACACTTAGTACAGCAACATCATTATTACGTGGGCTTACAATGTAGGACCTACATTGTATTTTATTGTATTGCATTGTGCTCTAATGGATAGACAACATCTTGAAATGGACTGGACTTTCGGGGAGGAGGTTAATGAACATGGCAGGAGATAGACAACTGTGGAAAATGCTCATCCATTCGTGCAGCCAACCGTCGCAGAGCGACGATGGCGGAATGACATGACATGACATTGTGCTCTAAAAATTTATTTAACGCCTCTCGAGTGCACACTGATCAGAGGCGCAAAACATAATATGTTTTGAGCCTCTTATCAGTGTGCATATTATGGCTGCCCAATTTTGGCAGCAATTCCTCCACTGAAACAGTAGAGTAATTTTGCTAAGAGGACAGCTTAAAATGCTGAAATTGCAATGCGGAAATCGCAAAATTTTCTTATGGGGAGGGGCACATTCCCTCCCCATACCAGGTCCCTTCTCGGCGCTACACATGCTTCGGCGATCGTCTGCTGGAAGCTCGTTTGTCCCTCTCCAAACAAACCTTCATTCCCACACTAGAGGAGGGCATGCGCTAGGTTGCATTATATTGCATACATAGAGGAAGGCCGGTCCAGAAAAAGGGGGGAAGAAAATGGATTGCGCCCGGTTGCTTAGGGGGGATAGAAGCCCCTGATGCATGTGCTTCATTGCTGTCAACAGTTACTGTTACTGGCAACGGTCTATGGCTCTGTATATGCATCTATGCCTCTTAGAAAAAAATATAATGAAGGCTCTGCCATGGCAAGGAAAGCAGCGCGTTACAGGCCGTGTAAACAACTAAACATGCATCACGATGAAATACGAGAACGTGCATGCATACACACACACACACACACACACACACACACACACACACACACACACACATATATATATATATATATATAGACTATATATAGCAGTTCCTTGAGTCTCGTTTTTAAAAATAAAACAACTCTGCTGCGCAATATATGTCCCTTGCTTTTTTTATGCGTTCCTTCTAAGCTATATTTGTTCACAAGAACTACTTCCATTTCTTTAGCTGCCCTTTCTTCCCTTCCGCATAATGGTATTGCACCCAATTCGATGCACGACAAAGTACAATAGAAGTGCATTGTTGTTGTTGTGGCTTTGTCTTCCGGTTTGATTCGTCCATTGTTGCGACGTTCATTGTTCTCGTCGTACATTTCAATTAATCGGTTCGATCGCCAGGTGTCGTCCAACCATCTTAGAAAGAAGCACTGAACGCAGTCGTCGCCGTAGTCCGATCAGTCGTTTATTATTTCTTCGGCCAAACGATCGCAGTTAACCTGAAAGACAACGGCAGACGACAATGGCGTTGTTTGACATGCCTTTGCATCTGCCTTCTTTCGGTCTGCACGTGCGTGCGTGCGCATGCGTGGAGGGACGGAGGGGGAGGGGAGGAGTTGGACGGGGCAGATGCGTAACGAAAGGAGAAAGGTGGGGAGAGACCGACCCGTACCGTTACAAGCACAGGTCCGTGACACACGTGTCACTTGCGTGCCGCTAGGAGAGCAGCCTGGCCGATCAACTAAGCGGGCAGAACAAAGCCCTGTGTGAGAGTCGGCTGAGAGCGGCTGACGATTCAGCCGACCATAAGGTTATCGGTATATATAGACGCGCTGTGTACAGAGTGGCCTACTTGACTAGGGCTGCCAGGCAATGTCAGTCTGTCACCAACGGAATATATCCAGGGTCAAGAGGTTTCGTTTGCAAACAGTCCTTCTGCAGCGCCTCCACCGCCCCGCTGCTTCCTCTTTTGTTTCTTTGTTAATAATTATTATTGTTATGTCACGCCACACTAGTTTTAACTACTCCTCTTTCTCTCTCTCGCGTCACTCACTCGCTCAGTCCCTCATTCATTCGCTCAGTAACTCACTAACTCATTAACTCACTCACTCACTCACTCACTCACTCGCTCGCTATATAATTATATTATTCTATCATTCAGATTCTCTTCAGCTCATTATAATTGCTATGCCGCGTCTTAGCATCGTCTGTTATATACAGTGTTCGTACATGTATGTCCTTCACTCTGCCACAATCTCGTGCTTATAACTCCACCAGATTTCTGGGTTTCGGGGTTTGCCGGTGACACGAAACGGAGTATCCCCCCTGAAAGCTATCCGGAGGGATAAATTAATCTATCCCCCCGGATGGAATTAACCGGTCTATACCATCCGGGGGGATAAACCATTCTATCCCCTTTTTTGAAAAATGCGCATAATAAGAATATTTATGCTGCAATCAAAATTTGAAGTGACTTTAATTGTTTTAAGTGTCCTAAGCAATGCTCAGATAAATCAACTCGAATTTATTTAGTGACTCTGAGTGTTTTTAAGTGTTTTAAATGTTTTAAGTGCTCTAAAAACAAGGCAAAACAAACTATATAGTAGGAATAAACATACCTGTTAGTGTCATTGTTCAAAACAAAGCAGATGGAAATTAATTTGCCAAAAAATAGATGCGGAAGCCGTTTTTTCGACTTTTTCTAATTTGGGGGGGATACAATTAATACGGGGGATACTCTATTTCGTGACACCTGCATGTCTGTCGATTTGCTTCTGTGTGCCCGTCTGTCTGTCTGCTTATCCATGCGTTTGTCGCATGCTTACCTGCATGTCCACCTATGCGTGAATGTATATACGCCTATATATACACATATGCACACCTGCTCGCCTGCAGTCTGTATCAGTGTTGCCACTGAGGTTTCTGAAATAAACCCAGATTTTCTTCCGAAAAAACCCAGAAAAACCCAGACTATTCATATAGGCTAAGCTATTTTAGACCCCCTTTGTTCAAATTAAGTTGGTTTTTCGCTTGTTCGCATGAGGATTAATAAAATGTTTGTCAAAAGAGTCGAATAAAATGTAATTACAACTTTAAAAGTATCAATTGTCAAGGTTGTCAGAGACTCAGCTTAATCGATATATTCGTGTGCGCATGCGCAGCAGGTCGAGTCTACCAAGTAGGCCTACATACACAAGTGGCTTAAGTTTACAAAGTTTTAAAGTTTGTCAGAGGTTTCCAGCCAAATTTTCTTAATACACCAACAATCCAACGTTTTAAACACCTAGAACATCAATTAATACTCTGCAACAACTTGGCTATTATACCACTATAGGATTGACCTGACCTACAGTGTATAGGCTAACTGTATATGCATGTTATAGATGCATGTAATACGGTTTTACAAGGAGACGAGTGACCTGACCTATTTTGAAATGTCAAAATGGTTTGTTTCTGTGCAGAGCTATTCTTCAGGTTATAAATTATTTGTGAATTGACAACGTGAGATCTTGATTGTGGAGTTTAAAATTTAAATTAGTGGAAAAAAGTATGTATCACAACCATAGAGGTGTATTATATAATGAATATATCACTAGAGGGAGTATCAAGTCTCTATATTGAAGTCGACGAAAGTCATGCCGACCAATCACATCATATCTGTCGAAAGTTCTGCCGACCAATCATAGGCAATTTCTCGTACCGACCAATCACAGTCGTACAGCATCGATGTGGGGAAAATAAATAAAATAATATCAGCATTTTTATAATAAGACGAACTTTTCGATGTTTACTTGTCAATATGTCAAGAAACTGCAAAATTAGCAAACAAGCATCGATATGTTCGTTTTATTATAAAAATGCTGATGTCGTTTAATTTATTTTTCAAATCGATGCTGTAAGACTGTGTGTGATTGGTCGGTATAAGAAATCGCCTATGATTGGTCGGAACGATACGAGCGTTGTAGGCTAAATTTTTGACTTCAAATCTTATTGCAGGGCAGATACGTCATACTCTCTCTAGGGTGTATATTATATCATGCATCTCAATGATCACAACCATTTTACATTGAATATCACAGAATATTATTGTGTTGTAATTACAAAATGTCAACTCACCAAAATAAACCCAGCTTTTGCCCCAAAAAACCCAGAAACCCAGACGAAGGCCAAAAAACCCAGATCTAGTGGAAAAAACCCAGCTGTGGCATCACTGGTCTGTATGTACGCGTATATGTGCATCTGTGTGTGAGTGCGAGCATGCATGCGCGCGTGCGCGTGCGTGTGCGTTCGTGTATGTGTGTGTGCTTTCGTGTATGTGTGTGTGTGTGTGTGTGTGTGCGTGCGTGCGTGTGTGTGTGTCAAGTACGTGTCTGCTATCTGCGTATGCATATACGTGCTTCTTCTGCTCTTTTTCCGTTGCATGTAGTTTAGTGACGACGACATGTATTATACGTAGGAAGCGATTACGACGATGTAGCAAAAGCAGATCTCGCGTCGTTCGCTTGACACTCGCTTCCGACGACGCAACATTCCAGGAAATTGGACTTTAGATTTCACTTGACGTGCCTCTGCGTGAGTTCAACGGAGCACACGAGAGTACATATATATAAGTCTATTTGTATATATAAATATACATATATAAATATATATATATGTCTATTTGGATATATATAAATATACATATATAAATATATGTAGTATATATACTTCGGTTGATGCGTGTGCGTGTGCGTGCGTGTGTATACCTGCAGTCGCTCGCCGCACACTGACCGGATATTAAGAGAAGAACGCCGTCTTGACAAGAATGCACACCTGAGTATATAGGTAGAAACGCACGGAGGAGAGAGCGTGGGAGAGAGACAGACAGTCAAACAGAGACAGACAGACAGACAGCCAGACAGAGTGTGTGTGTGAGTGAGTGAGTGAGTGAAAGGGGATGATGGAGCATACAGCGCTGATGAAAACTGCTTCTTCTGGTATAGTGGTGCTGAGGTTGTCATTTTCACAGTTATCAGCAAAATATATATATAGTAAATCATTCGCTGTTATAATATTAAATCCTCAGTAGTTTTTCTACGTTGAATCGTACTCACGTCGTTTTCAACTTAGTCAAATGTACATCATGCGTTGTAGATGAAAATCTGATGAACGTAAACCTTGAAGTGACATTATAGATTGAATCATATCTGATTACAATATTTGCTTCCCATACATAGGTTACATATTATATACATGCAGGGTGGGTCTGTAGAAATGCAACAACGTTGACGCCTTATAACAGCGGTTCTCAACCTTTTTAGTGTGGTGACCCCTTGGCAACATTTTGAAAGTTGGCAACAAGAAACACATTATATATGGAGAATTGCACGTTTGCATAATAATAATAATTATTATACAATTCCTGATGGTTGTAAGTATAGGACCTACGTAAGTAACTATAGCAGTGTATGCTTGGCCGATATAGGATACTGGAGAGGGACTACTTTTCCTGGTAATTGGCTTCAGGTACCGACTTGCCTCACACCAGAATAATAATAATAAGAAGGAAAAGAGACGAATGCTATCTAAGAAGAAAAATGACTTTCTCATTATGCTTGTGATGATGAGACGATGTCATTATGCACCCACTCTAAACCGAGTAACACAATGCGTTGGTCTTTTTTTCTGTGTTCCATTCATTCAGTGCATCATTATCAACATTAACAACATCGTCGTCGTCGTCATCATCATTATCATATCGCCATCGTCATCGTCATCATCATCATCATCATCATCATCATCATCATCATCATCATCATCATCATCATCATCATCATCATCATCAACATCATCGTCATCATCATCATCATCATCATCGTCGTCGTCATCGTCGTCGTCGTCGTCATCGTCATCATCACATCATCATCATCATCATCATGATCATCATCGTCATCATCATCATCATCATCATCGTCGTCGTCGTCGTCATCATCATCATATCATCGTCATCCTCGTCATCGTCATTATCATCATCATCATCATCATCATGATCATCATCATCATCATCATCATCATCATCATCATCATCATCATCATCGTCGTCATTATCATGATCATCATCATCATGATCATCATCGTCATCATCATTATCATATCATCATCGTCATCATCATCGTCATCGCCATCGCCATCGTCATCGTCGCCATCGTATTTGAATTCAACGTCGGCCGCAGCAGGAGCCGCGGCTGAGTTGGCAGCCACCAAAAAGGTCGTCAAATACAATCAACTGTCCGCAACTCATTTATTTGTCCCATTGGCCTTCGAGACCCTGAGTCACATCAACGTCAACGGACTAGAGTTCATCAAGGAATAAGGAAGACGTCTTTCTCTTACTACCGGAGACTCTAAAGAAACATGCTAACTCTTCCAGCGCTTATCAATCACCATCCAGCGCTTTAATTCCGTGGCCTTCCGCGGTTCTTTTGTCCAACCAGAATTTGTCGATTAATAGCAGTACTAACATAATAATAATAATAATAATAATAATAATAAAAATAATAATAATAATAATAATAATAGTAATAACAACAACAATAATAAGAATACGATAATAATCATAATAACGCATGTGGCGATAACAATAGCGTATAAATAATAATAAATAACAATAAATAATAAGTTAATGACATTGATTTATGCAGTTGGGATCATCCGCATCACTTGCAAAAAACGTTGACATTTAATTTTTTGTATGATCAATTCGATAGAAGTCATTTGATTGACACATTGAAATCAGTCTGGCTGATGTCGGTACCACAGGTGCAGCTAGCCAAGTTAGCCAACCAAATCCTTTTACATGTAAATGATCCTGTAAGCACCATGGCATGCTTTGTGGCTGCTTCCAAGTCAGTACCATGCCATGTATAGCACGTACATGTATACGTTCACATGACAAAAGATGATATATATATATATATATATATATATATATATATTCAGGTATATGATGGTTGATAGAACCGATTCTAAACATCGTATTAGTTTTTACCCGAGACTAGTGTAGTTCCTCAGGAGGCAAACATTTCCATAGCATATGATGATTAATTTAGTTCATGTCATCCAATAATTATTATGGTTAACCAGGAACCAGAATTAAGTGTCGCACCAAAGCTTTCAATGCAACGGATTTGTCGAGGTTTCAATGCTTTCGGTGGAATTCATGGAGAAGGAAGAAAGCGATTAGGCGACGTTGTTGCCTGGTTCTCGGCCACCCATCCATCCGCCCATCCACCCACCCATACACCCATCCACCTACCCATCCATCCACCCATCCACCCACCCATCCACCCACCCATCCACCCACTCACTCATCCACCCATCCATGCAGTCCTTTGGTGCATAGCGAACAAGGGCTCCACTACGGTGCTGCTGAGACAAAGGCTTTATGTGGTGTCAAGGACCGCGTTCCATTGTCATCGGGCCACTGCAGAGATACAGGGTACAGGGTGCGAGTCACCTCCGTCTGTCTCTCTCCGTCTGCCTCTGTCTGTCTCTCACCGTCTCTCTCCGTCTCTGCCAGGCAAAGGTCGTCTCCCTTGGTTCATTTGCATGCAGGTGTGTGGCCATGTGGCCTCTACAGGCGAATCCTCTCGTCACTCGACTACGGGCCTGCATCGGGCTCCCACGACTTCAGGCTTGAACCGAGGGAGAGAGTAGGGAGGGAAGGAGGGAAGAAGGGAAGGAGAGGCTGGGCGGCTAGGGAGAGATGTGATGAGAAGGGAAGGAGAGGGAAGGAGAGGGAAGGAGAGGTTGGGCGGCTAGGGAGAGATGTGATGAGAAGGTAAGGAGAGGGAAGGAGAGGGAAGGAGAGGTTGGGCGGCTAGGGAGAGATGTGATGAGAAGGGAAGGAGAGGGAAGGAGAGGGAAGGAGAGGGAGAGGGTTTAAACAGCTGACGACCGGAGTCGTATTGATGACACGCGCCTTGTTACACCTGTTACAATATGAACCATTCATTCGCTTTTGGTGTTATTACTATACTATACGCCGTATCGGACTATGATGATGTTATAGACCACGGCCTAGATCTTAGTCATCGTCTTTGACATTCATCGTCATTATCATTTCTGAAGTCGTCATCATCGCTCTCATCGTAATCATCATCATAGTCTTTGTTGTCATAATATATACGTACATTATTTTTATAATACATAATATTCCTACAATATAATATTATTCCTTTTATTTTAAATGCAGAGCATGGCTTTGTTGTATATTAACGTTATACCCTGCTTAAACAATGCCAACTGGCCAAGGGATTCTACCATATAGCGTAATATGTGCCTACGTCTAAGTAGGCTATAGCCTACATGATACAGGGTTTTAGGACATTATCCACCGGACGGGTGTAGGACATTATCCCCCGGACATTATCACCTGGACAAAATCGCCTCTTTCGAGCCATTAGTCTATTTCTTCATTTAATTGATAAGGCGTAAATGCCCTGGTTTTGTTCACTTGCTAATGCCCTCACCGAAAAGACTTGCTACTGCAGCTACTGCCATTCACTTGTAAACTGCGGACTTGTTAATGTCATTCAGTTATTTATTTCAATTTTCAAACGCTATGGACTTGTTAGTGTAATTTAATTCTACCTTTAAGACTTGTTAATGGCGTGCGCTTGTAGATGAAGTTGACATCTGATATACAGGGTGGGCCAGCATAAATGTCCCGACTTTGCAGGCGTATAACTTCGCCAATTTTTAACATTTATTTATACTTTATGCATCAAATTAAAGGTATTTCACTCTAGTATTAACTCTAAAAAGTCGAACTGATACTAGTCTCGGTTTTAATTATATACTTGGATCAGCGCTAGCTACCGTTTTTTGTCATTACTGACGCATTATGACGCCGTTTCCCGGGAAAATTCTATCGTTTTTTGCTAAAACGCGCGTAGACACGATCATTTTGAGTGTTTGTAGGGTCCCTACCATGAATATATTCTAATCGCAAAACCGCGTCCTTTCAATTTTGCCAACAGCCGTGCACTGCCATGCGCTGCTTCAGACGCTTGCACGCTGCCAGTCGTTTCTTTGCGTAAGAGCTGGAGAGTTCGCTGGACTTCTCGTCGACAAATTACTTTAACTTTAGGTCTATAATCTTTTCCAATACGCTATTCAGTGCTTCTAAGACGGCCTGTTTTGCGCTGAATTTGCATGCAGGGCATGCCCTGGTCATTGTCTTGACTGCAAATGTACGCGGACACACGAGCAATGTTAGCGGATGTGAGCGCCGTGCGCTCCGATTCCCATGGTTTGCAAGTAGAAAGTCCTGTTTTATTAATTTTCCGTAGCAGATAATACAAGGTATTGTTTATTCCATCCTCTGTTAGAATATTCGTTAATCATTTCAAACGAATTAAATCCCTTACCAGTTCGTAAAATTAAGATCGAAACGCGATCATCGTCTGTCAACGGCGCCAGGTTGCGTCACAAATGACAGCAAAATATGGTAGCTAGCGCTGTTCCGGGCATATAATTAAAACCGAGACTAGTATCAGTTCGACCTTTTTAGAGATAATACTAGAGTGAAATACCTTTAATTTGATGCATAAAGTATAAATAAATGTTGAAAATTGGCGAAGTTATACGCGTGCAAAGTCGGGACATTTATGCTGGCCCACCCTGTACTGTAGTATTTACAATGAACGACAGCTATACATGAAATTTGAACGACTAGTGTAATAATATATTTGTATAGATGTTTTTGAACGTATATAATCTAAATGTCATAGCCTACTAATATACACCTTAACATATTCTCATAGATATCTTTATTCATAATTTTCATGCATATTGTACAAATATAAACCATAACATACTCTTACAGACTACAAATAATGGCCAATGACCAATTCAGAGGAACGGACATTTCCCCCTGGACATTTCCACACCCCGGACATTTCCCCCCTGGACGATTCCCCCTGCCCTAGGACATTCCTCCGTATGTGGAAACCATTGTTTTTATCGTCTTCAACATATAGGTATTGAAAGAAGGAATTGGAAGGTAGTCTATACGCCCAGTAGGTCTTTGTAGGCAAGGCATCTGTTATGGAACGTAAGGTAGCCTACGAACACTATTTGACAGTATTTGTTGATTTAGAGTAATTCGACTGTCACTCATTAGCGAAGACTCAGTCATCAATGAGGCTACCTCAAAAGTGACTGTAGGCCTATATATCACCTCAATTGTCGGTAAGAGTCAAAACCTAAAATAAACATTTCAGCGGTCCGATGTTTCGATCTAAAGCTTCGGTTTCTATAATCGCATCGCAATTGTATCAAAAGGTTCGAGCTTCGCACCTTATATAGTTAGTTCGATCGGTTTAACGTTAACGGTTTAGAACGTAACCTATACGGTCGTTGTTTATTTATTGACAATATGTTTGTGCGTTTTAAATTAGCATTTACTTCAAAGGAATCGTTGTAAAAGTTTCAGATTTAATTATACAGGCCTAGGCGTAGGTCTAGAATTCAGGGTAGGACTTGTAGGGTCATTTGAGGCGGTATGCACAGAAGGGGGAAATGTCCGGGGGGGATAAATGTCCTAGTCGAAATGGGGGGGGAATGTCCAGATGTGGAAATATCCGGGGGGAAATGTCCTACATTCGCCAATTCAGTATATTCACCATAACGCATATAGGCCTATTCTAATAGATGCTTTGCATCATTTTCAGGTAAATTTTATCTCATATAGCCCGATAATGTCCTACCCCGGGGGCCAATGTTCGAGAGGGCTTTTGTCCGGGGAGGGGGGTAATGTCCGGGGGGATGGTGTCCGGTGGGACAATGTCCGTTAACCATCAGACAGACAGACAGACAGAGACAGACGGACAGGCAGACAGATAGACAGACAACCAATCAGTTATATACATGTAGACAGCAGAGTCCACGTGCACGTCCTGCAAAATTCCAACAAGTTGTTTCTCCCGCATGCATGCAAGCCACCGTGACTATTACGACTTTTATTTATGTAGCCTATATTGTTATAATGGAAGTCATCATTCGCTGTTCTGTATCTGCGCAGAGTCCTTCTTCCTCTTCATCGTCTTCTTCCGTTGCGCATGCGCTTCAATTCCTATTATATGCGGCGCCGTTCATTCTTCCGGTCGACTCCGCATAAATCCGTCCGTCATCCGGGTATTGTTCTGCAGTCAGAAGTCCTCTTAATCCGGTCATCGTATGAAGGTGAAATCCTTCTCCCCTCCTCCCTCCTCCTCTCCTTCTCCGGCGTCGTCGCCGCTGCTAATCCTCTGAGTTCCTGCGAGGTCCGTCGATGGCATTATACGGCGTCCGGAAATGTTATAGCCGGCGACTCATTATGGTGCGCCAGGCAACGCGTAATAGGATGGTCTTATACGGGAGTCATCGTGTTACAGCAGCAGCAGTAGCAGCACCAGCAGCAGCAGTAGCCACACCGACGAAGACATCGTCTGCTTCAGAGGCAGAAGCAGAAGAAGAAGAAACAGAAGAGGATGAGGAGGAAGAGGAAGAAGAAGAGCGTTGGTGGCTCAGGTGTGGCGGTGGTGACTGATCTTCACGGATGATGACTGCTGCTGCTGCTGCTGCTGCTGACGACGACGACAAAAAGATAATAAACACGTTGCCCGTTGTATTTAATGAATGCTTATCACTATTCATGCGACGAAGTGTCGAAGAGCCGCACGGACTTACACAGCGATTTACAGAGATAATATAATGCATCGGGATAGACTATGCGGTGGCGCTGCTGTGTATACACTGGAAAAGTTTTCCGATGATGACCGTCGCTGTATATTATTATAGGGACGGTGTGCATCGTCGCCTAAGCTACGGAGGAGGAGGGAGGAGCAGGAGGAGGCGCCCTGCCCATCTTCGTCCTTCTCCTCATCCTTAGAAGGGTCGTTATTAATATCTCGATGCTTCGTCTCTGTATACTTGTGGCTTGACGGCGTGCGTGTGTGAAATGCCAAACGTTGCATATTATAGTCTAAGAATTCTGCAGACAATGACCGGGTCTTATCGTGCAGGAACCGGTGACAATGCCGGCCACTTCCGGCGCCATATAGCTTGGTCAATCCAGGAGGGATTCTGAGGAGGAGCTGCGGTGGATGGAGATGGCGAAGAGACCTGCTGCTGCCGCTGCTGCTGCTGCCACTGCCGCTGCTGCTGCTGCTGCTGCTGCTGTGTCTCCATCGGATGCGGGCGTCGCTAATTGCGTTCAATTCCATACAGAATGAAATACGACTTCTAATTAGGGTCATCTTGAAATGGGAAACTGCGACGCGACATTGCCGACCAGCGTATACACACACAGGGTCTCGCTGCTGATGTTACAGATGAGACCCATGTTATTACGCGTATGACTATAGTGGTCTGCATTACAAAGCATGCTATGTATCTATATACACAGGGATGATGATGATGATGATGATGATGATGACTATGACGGTGACGATAACTGTGCTGCTGCTGCTGATGATGATGATGGTGATGATGATGGTGATGATGATGATGATGAGGAGGAGGATGAGGAGGAGGAGGAGAAGGAGGAGAATGATGATGATGATGATGATGATGATGATGATGATGATGATGATGATGATGATGATGATGATGATGATGGTGATGATGATGGTGATGATGATGATGATGATGATGATGATGATGATGATAATGATGGATGATGATGATGAGGAGGAGAATGATGATGATGATGATAATAATGATGATGACGATGATGATGAGGAGGAGGAGGAGGGGAGGAAAAGGAGGAGAAGGAAGAAGAGGAGGAGGAATCCAGACGGTGCAGTCGAGAGGAAAGGTGACAAGTGACCTTTCCTCTCAACTATACAACGACTCTTATGTGCAGGTGCCCACTTCTATAGAAGTTGACGCAATCTATAGCATTATATAAGCGTATACATTACATACACCTTCACAGAAGTAGGCTATAGCGAACAAAAGCGTTGAATGTATAAACCTATATTCGTGCTTCTGCTGAAAAATGTTCACATGTACCCTTAATCATTTTTTTAGTAAGATGCATATGATTATTTTAAGGGATTTTTCGGTAGATGAGAGTTGTATAACGACTTCAGTTAAAGAATAAAATTAGAGTTATAGCCTACGCTTCTTAGAAATACGTTTATGTGACTCGTTCATGCATGCAGATTGCGATGCATATAATCTATGGAAAAGGAGAAACTTCCAATCACCAATTTAGAACATCTCGCCACTACATGTAAATGCTTGCCCTAGCCTATATATCATATAATCACCGAGAGACCCCGTGTCTGCAGCGTGTCTTTTCTAACATCGCTTTCGAACATCAGACTTTGTATTGCAGATCTGATAGTCTTTTTTATTTCTCTCGCATTTGCTATATAGATATATAGCGCTCCATCAAGCGCGCTAGCCGGAGGCTCTCCCGACTACAGCGCGGACACTGAATCGGAGTTTCGCGCAGAAGCGCACGAGCAATATTGCAAGTGAAGGACTTGCTCAAGTCTTTACGCGGCGACTTGATGTGCCATGGATTCGAACTTGGAACCATCCGGCTCCAAGTCATCAAAATCACCACTGCGCCCCACAATATGTAAAAAAATAGGCCTATAGTTCTACAAATGCGGATAATAAAAGCTTTTAATGAATATTTCCTAAAATGAAGCACAGGGCTTTTTTAACGTGCAGTTCTATACAAATATGCAGTTGTAAGCCTAAATGAATTTGTGCAGTTGTAAATGCAATCTCGTGCAGTGAAAATTTCTAAATAATCATTAGAAAAAGGTAACTGCAGCCGGTTTACCACGAAAGAGCGAAATGGAAGAGGGACTTGTCTGTGAAAAAAAGCCAAATTTCAAGTGGATGACTTTTTAAAAAATGTCATAAGATTTTATCGCCGGCGACATGCGACATTTTTGAAAAATTTCTCACAAACGACTGGAAAATAGGTCGTGAGAAATTTTCGCCAACAAACTCACGGTAAAAAAAATTGCTGGCTGTGCAGTTCTAAAGATTTCTTGAAAAATCCCGATGAAGCATAAAATTCTTGATCAAAGAAGTTTAGATGCTATAGTCCAGTGGTTCCCAACCTTTTTTGACTTGAGGGCCACTTTTTCTAAGTTGGAGGCCACGAGGGCCACTTTTTCTTAGTTGAAGGACATAAGGGGGCCACAAGGTTAAAATTGTATTAACTAAAAGCATATAAAATTGTTATTAATTGATTCAAAGTATAATGTTTGATGTTATTTATCGACGTTATAATTATAATAATTTGTAATAGAAAGTAGGCTAAAAATGTGTTCTATCTTGTCCAAATTGTTCATTTTTCATATATTTTTGATAATTCTTTGAGAGATGAGGGTCATTTTCTTAGGTCTGGCGGGCCATTTTCTGAGGCCTGGCGGGCCACTTTTGGCCCGCGGGCCACGGGTTGGGAACCGCTGCTATAGTCGCAAGCTATTTCAAGTATATACTGTATGTTCAACCATCATGCCTCATCATCGGTCAAATATTTAAATTGCGATATCGTAACGTTACATTTGATAATTAATATGATTACATTGGTGAGTGTCCAATTCAATTTTCAATCGCCAGTGGGCGAACTGTTGAAATGTTTAGTTATCATGAAAACTTTGAAAAGCACAAAGTGCCAGGAATTTCAAGCCACGCGTCTAATTTCTTTCTTAGGCTGTGGTTTCAATGTATAGGCCGTCACATTAGGCTCTTAATGTGCGCATGCGCAGTCGTGACCTCTGTAAAGTAAACGCCAGTGTAGTGGTGACACTTCAAAGGAACCGGTGAGAAAAGCGCACAGACAAATGCGTAACTGAAAATTCCGATTATAATGACAAACGCACACTATGCGTTTGTCTAGGCCTATGAATTATTGTGCCACGTAACAGTTTCACATTTCTTTCACGTGCCAGTGTGTTGTGCTTCATGTAGTATACTTGCATTTGATTTACACGCATTAAGTCCTTTTAGTCACATTTCAGAGGTTACCGCATGTAGGCTATGTCAGCCAGGGCTGTTAACAATACTGGGAAAAAGTATTGGCAATACCAATACCAATACTTACTAATAAAAGTATTGGCAATACCAATACCAATACTATTTCTTAAAAGTATTGCAATACCAATACCAATACTTTTACCAATACTTTTCGATAAGTTTTGAAGTTTAATGACTAAAAAAGCACATGCCATTGCCCGTTAAACAGTGTTAAGCAGTACAAGCAGTGTAACTACTAATCTATATACATGCTTTCCATAAGTCTACCACTTAGCCATACGTACAAAAAACATCATTTCAAAGTGTAAGCTGCTTAGCGATGTGCGCAGAGGTGTAAATACTCGGCCTCCTAAAGAAAAGAGTCTTTCCACAGCTGCACTAGCAGGCAAACCAATCTAAATAAAGGTCACGTTTCCGGTCATTTGACTATTTATAGATCTCGATTTCCGTCCATTCCGGTCAAAGATCACAGATCGGTGAGATTGTACCAAAGAGTCACTTATTCAAGCGAATGAGAAACCATATAAATTATTGTCAAAAAAGTATTGGTATCGAGTATCGCTGATAGGCTAAAAAAAAGTATCGGCGATACGCATGCGATACCAACAAAATTAAACTATCGCGATACTCGCCGCGATACTGAAAAAAGTATCGGCGATACCAAGTATTGCGATACTTTATCGCGATATTAACAGCCCTGATGTCAGCGCTGTTTAAATTTTCTTTCACTGGCTTATAGAGTGTATTTTTTAGATCGCATCTCATGAATACATAGTTACAAACAGATAAATTGAGATAAAGACATACATGAGAAGCATTCGTCAGTAACAGCACGACGGATTCTCTCGGCCAATGTTTGCTGTTATTCTTTGGTTGATTTCAGAAATTTATTTAGCGCTCCTTTAGGACTATAGCTACTCAGTAGCGCTCCTGAAAGGAAACAGAGGTGGAGCTATAATAATGCTATATAGAATATAGAACGTGATCGCAATGGTGGCGCGGGCCTCTAGTGCATGGTACTGTGAGCTCATGCAGTCTCAGGTTGCAAGGCCGGTTGGAATGCCAGGAAACGGAATAGCCACGGCTTTGCATAAAAGGGTATAGGCTACCTAAGTTCGCAACCGGGCAAACAATTAAGATAATTGTGTTAGCTACTCTTTAAATCTGCAGTATTGGAAGTGTGAAATCTCAGCTTGCAAGATAAAAGAACCCTTCTTATTAATAGGTTTTCGACACAGACGAGCAAGAACGAATGCATATTAAACGAAATTTGGTCACGTGACCACGCTTCTGATCTTGCTCGCTACGAGGTAGACTAGTATAGCCTATAGCCAATATAATATATACGAAGGCGAGCTGCAGATTCAAACGAGAGCCATGCATGCATAGCAACACTTGACTTAGCAATGTATATACTATATACCTATACAACTGAAGTAAACACGGAGGCTGCAGCTGTTTTATTGCCTGCAGGTATAAGACTCAGCATCGCAACGAACGCTGAAGCGCAGGGGAACGCAATAACATGTACACACGTGCGACCACTAAATCACGTAAATTATTATATACAAGGAATTCAAACTTTCCCCATCTCTCTCGATATCCAGAGACGAGTGATGACGATTGGATGCTGATTGCTGAACAACTGACGTTTGACATGCCATTGGATAGAGATTTAAGAGTTTATTGAAAGACAATCCGTATGCCTACTATAATAATATGCATGGTTGTGGATGGCACCATCAACGTGTGTTTTTTTAGTGCAACTATTCACAGTTCTGGCGCTGATGACTTACTTGACTTACTTGACTTATGGCCCCGGCGAAGCTTTCGCCCGCATCAGCCGCTCCTTTATGGATAGCCTCCAGTCATCCCTGTCCTGTGCTCTCCGCGTCGCCTCTCCCACGGTTAGTCCCATCCTCCGGCAGTCCTCTTCTGCCACATCCATCCATCGCTTCCTGGGTCTGCCTCTTCTCCTCTTTCCATGCACATATCCCTGCAATGCCACCTTTGGATATCTTCCACTTTGCATTCTGACGACATGTCCGAAGTACCGCATTCTTCTGATCTGAATCCTGTCCACAATGTCTCGTTGTATCTTCAGTCTGCTGTGTATTTCCGTGTTTCGTATCCTTTCCCTCCTTGTGACTCCTTCTATCCTTCGCAGGCACGTCATTTCGAATACCCTCAACCGTCTTTTCTGTGTCTCCTTCAGCGTCCACGTCTCTGAGTTGTATAACAGTACGCTCAGCACCAAGGTCTCGTATATTTGCACCTTGGTGGTCTTACTAATTTCCTTTGATCTCCAGATCCTATGCAATCTCTGCAATATTCCTATCCATATTGAAGTTTCTTGATCAATCGGATTGCAGGGCGACTGATCAGGTCTCTCCCTCTTCCCTGGTTCAGATTTAGCCAGGACCAAGTCCTGTTGCCCGGGAGAGACGACGAGGACGTACTGAACCACCTCCCCTGATACACTCTTAAAACAGTTTAGGTTGAGATATCCTGAACGATTCAGGCAATTTTTTCCACCGGAAGTTGTGGTGCATTTCCTGAACCTTCAGATGCGCAAACTGACGTGATCTGTAGAGTTGAGGCAGGCCTGCTTAGTTCTGGACTTGTCTGAATTTATTCTGTTCAATTTACGTGCACGTAGCGTAAATCATAGGTTGGACCTATAACCACGTTCAAATTTTATTTCCCTGCATGACAATACATTACTAGAGCAATAACAATAATTTAATATTAGACCTAATAAAATAATCTTGCCTAAACCTTCAGGAGTGAAACCTGATATAAAGTCAGGAGTTCAGGTAGGCCTGCCTATAGTTCTGGACTGAGCAGCATAAGCCATCAGTGTTACATTACACGTTATTTTTCCAATATGACAATACTATATTACTGGAATGATAGTAATAACAATTTATCATTATACTTAATGATTTCTCTAATTTGCTCAGGCCAAATAGTTTTTTCATTCACAGATGATTCGTAGCAAACAGATTAGAATTATGTTCACTGCATGGTGGCACGCGATGCGTTTACTAAGTTTTTCTTATAATTATGTAGTTTATACGGCATAGTGGAACGTTATCCACCAAACAGATACCTGATATCTTGGTATACTGTCGTGTATTAAGAACTAGGTTAATAGTTCTCAGGTCATCTTATCTAATATAATAGGATATCATAATCTTCTGTATGAAAGGCGTCTTTTGTAATTGTAGCGTAGCATGACTTAATGACATCTCTGTGTGTTCAGTTATAAACGTTCTTCAGTTATCTGCCTTTCAACAGGTGTACTGGAATCAAATGACCGTCTTCCTTGTTTCATGTCTCTCCCTCTTGTCGCCCATTCCGCCTCCTAATAGATCATTATCAAGTCATACTGCAGCAAGTCCTCCGTCTGCCTGTTCCTGTCTTTCCTCCTTCGTTCCAATCCAGTTCTTTGGAATGCCATTGACAGAAGCGGGAAACGGACATTAGCCCCCGGACAAAACCACCCGGACAAAAGCTCCCGGACAACCCCTAGGGTAGGACAGCCCCGCCCCGCAGAGTAGAACATCAATTGCGTATATATAAGTGGTAATCCTACGAAAGGTGATCCTATAAGTTCAAAACACATCTGTTGGTCGTACATAAGCAGCAGCGGCGCCCGCAGGCGTACGCACTTACGCAAGTGCGTACAGCAGCGGCGCCCATAGACGTACGCACATACGTAAGTGCGTACAGCGCGATGACCCAAAAGGTATGTTCTTAGGAAATTCTAGGGTTGATGACTAAAAAAAAAAAGGTCATCAGTTTTTCGGCGGATAGAAAAGGTATGTTTTCTAAAAAAAATTCCCTGTTCGCCCCTCCATCGAAAATTTCTAAATTTCTGTGCGTACAAGAAAAAAATCCTGCGGGCGCCGCTGACAAGCAGGATTGATGAAAAATCATTTTTACTTAAATGGAAACTGGATCGTTGAAAATATTCTTGCTCATGGAAGCTGGATTGATGAAAATATTCTTGCTTAAATTGGTGCCGGATTGATGAAAAACAATTGTCGTTTTAATAGAAATTGGATTGCTAAAAACAATTGTTGCCATTTAAACAGAAGTTGGATTGAAGAAATGTGTTTTATCAATTGACTGCAGAAATGGGCTATCTGCAAAGGGTAAGGGTTTGTCCAGAGGGTTAATGTCCAAGGCTAAATGGGGGGGAGGGGGTGGTTGTCAGAGGGGTTTTGTTCGTGGGTTGTCCAGGAAGTCAATGTCCTACATTCGACAGAAGTAGGCCTACAGGTCCTGCAGAGTGCAGACTTTAGTTAAATAATGTCTTCGTGGGATTTGGGAACAATACAAAATGCACAAGCTATGGCCCATGAGGCACCAACACTGTGCCTAAAGAATTGAACCTATATAAAGATGACTAATATTGTTTATCTATACTTTGCCATTTTAGTCGGCTAATTGTATTCTCATTTCGTCGTGGATTATGAGGTCGGATTTAAGCTTTTTATATTCATCATAACGATTATACCCTCACTCAGTGTGAGAATTGTGGAAAAATAACTGGGGGGGTTGGACCATTATCCACTTGGAATTGGGGTGTAAAAAACATACTTTAACATGGGGCTCTAAGAAAGACTGGGGGGGTCGAAACCCCCCAAACCCCCCCGCAATTCTCACCCTGCCCTCACTAGCTCTTTTAGTAGAGCCACAATTTTATATCCGTAATAATTGCGACAGTTTTCCTCACGCCTCATTGTTTCTGCATTATTGTATAATAATAATACACGTTGTAACTGTTGTGTAGGCGTTTCGTTGGCATTTTCGTGCAATGCACGCCTCATCGCTCTTCATTCAAAATTAGCTGACTCAACTATTGCTCTCAACGTGTGCGATTATCCCATAATACGTCACGATGTCGTGTACGAGACGTAACAATTTCGTCAGCACGCATTATTAAACTCTGTCGTACGCATTATTAAACTCTGTCGTTATATTTACGCGAATATTAAGTAAGATATCTAAATGATTTCCGCTGGTGTATATAGGCTACGACTTGCGGCCAATGGCCATACATGCAGCTTTTGTCTGTGACATGCAACAGTTGAATCTTCAATCTCATAATTAGAAGCTTAGTGAGTCCTTAATTAGCCGTGTCTCTCGAATGTTTCAGATAAGTGTTCACAAATGAATAGTGTTCTGAAAGACATGCAAAGTTGAATATTTCAAAGCAGGGCTTCAAACCAAATAGTTCAGAGCGACAGAACCACGTTATCAGAGGCTGAACTGACGACATTTCACTTACGTATGCATCGTACTGCAGCATATTATGCATACGTTACGGTACTGTAATTTTTTTTAATATACCCCGCAGGCGATCGAGTCGTGAGCTACGATCGACTTAGCTCGGCCGACGATCGACGCGATCAACTTCGTCGACTTGGCCTAGTTTTGTCTCTTGCTTTCCTCTGCAGTTATATGACCTCAGAATGAAATTATACGATCTGTATCATAATCTATGTGACGTAACAATAAGCCTAATTTCGTATTCTCAGTGAATTTATGGATTTGCACTGTAATCGTAGTGACGTCACAATAGACCTCGTCTTAGATTCTGCAAATGAACTTCAGTAATTATTACGGTAGACCGTAGATCCGTGTAATAATCGAAGTGACGTCACAATAGGCCTAGTTTATACTCTCAAAATGTGCTTCTATAATAGCGGATCTGTATCATAATCGAAGTTAGTCACAATAGGCCTAGTTTGTTCTCAAAATGAACTTCTTTAATAGTAGGTCTGTATCATGATCGAAGTGACGTCACAAGGGACCTAGTTTTATATTCTCAAACTGAAGTATAATAATGGATTTGTATCATAATCAGAGCGATGTTGCGCTTAAACAGCCCCAGTTTTGTATTATGAAAATGAAATAATATGACAGCAGATCTGTATCAAAATCGAAATGACGCCACAATAGACCTAATTTCGTTTTCTCAGTGAATTTATTTAACAGTAGAATTGCATCATAAGAGAAGTGACGTCGTAAAAGGCCCCGTTTTATATTCGCAAAATGAACATGTATAATATATTGGTAGATCCGTTGTATAATAATCGAAGTGACGTCACAATAGGCCTTGTTCATATTATCAAAATGTACTTCTATAAAAGCACATTTGTATCATAATCGAAGTGACGTCACATAAGGCCTAGTTTTTTAATTCTCGAAGTGAACTTATAATATAAGTTAGATTGTATCATTATCAAAGTGACGTTACAATAGGCGTAGGCGTAGTTTTGTATTCTTGAAATTAATTAAATAATATGACAGCAGATCTGTATCCTGATCGAAGTGACGTCACAGAAGGCATAATTTCGTTTTTATCAGTGAACTTATTTAATTGTAGAATTGTATCATAATCGAAGTGACGTAATAAAGACCCCGTTTTATATTCTCAAAACTAACATCTACAATTTCTACATGACTTGTATGCAGCCTATAATAGTAGATCTATATCATGCTCATTCAGGAGCGGATCCAAGGGGGAATCCGGCCATGCCCCAACCCATTCATATCTTTGCAACGGACGTGGTTCCTCCCTCCATCAGGTTTCAAGAAGCTGTAAATCAACGCAACGGGAACAGGAAGCTGAGAGAGAAAATAGCACATGACTATAAAAATCATCAGATTTCAAATAACCGGAATTGCCATGGGTTTTAGAAGTTTTTTTGGCGAAAGACTAAAAAAAGGTTTTTCGGCGGAAGACCAACGAAAATTTTTATCGGCCCAAGACCACAAATTTTGTCCGCCCCCTTCCAACATTTCTGTGTCCGCCCCTGTACTCGTTCAACTCAAATTGAAAAATGAACGTCTAAAAGCCTAGTCAATTTTCACAGTTCCACTAACACGAAATCGCTAGCTGCCAAAGGTTCATTAGCTGCACTTGTGTGCAAAAACTGAATTATTTCATTAGCCTATATCATGTAGGTCGCTTTGAGACTTCAGTAAATAGTAGGCTTAAGTAAAATATTTCCAAGTCGAATCGATGAAACAACGATCGACTCGACATGGCAAGACTCATAATAATCGACTCGACTTGCAAGTCGATCGAGTCGTCTTTGGGTAGACACCCCTTTGAAGAGGCGCTGCTGAAATTCCTGAATGAATGAATTCTTGAATATATAAGTGAAATATATATATATATGTATATAAATATATAGAATGAATATATATATATAATTATATATTATACAGAGGTCCGATGTACAGTTTAAGTCAATAGCAGCATACGTAGTTTATAGAGAGAGATCAAACAGTCTTTCATTTCTTACTTATATAGGGACTAGATGTGTCACCCGGCGTTGCCCGGGAAATTTAGGGTTTTCAACACTACTCCTCTGGGGTACTCAGCGCTGACCGCTAATTTTCGGGTTTTCGGTAACTCTCCACCCACCCCGCTTCCCCAAAAAGTCAAACATGACCCGTCCCTGAGGGGCTGGTGTGTGTGCTGACTGTGGCCTAATACAATTATTGCAGTTTGTCTGTTCTGTTAGTATAGTTAATATTTCTGTGATCTGCGTTCTTGTGAATATTATGGTTTCAGCTGCATAATTGTAAACTGTAACCGGTTTCGGATTGTTGGTAAACGGAAATTATTATTGGGCGTGAATGACGTCATGCGGGTTGTTGTCTCTTTACCAAATACGGAAAGATTGCTGCTGTGAGGATTAAAACGCTAGTAACTCTGGGTTTAAAGTGAATTAAAAGCTGAAAATAGTTGCGTTGACCTCATCATTTGGGTAAGAATCAATTGCAAAAATTTTGGAAAACCGACGCTGTTTCATTTCCGAGCCTATTTTGTTACAAAGAGTCAAAATCCGTAAAAACAAACATATGGAAGGACAAACTTTCGGAATTATAATATAAGATAACTGTTCTGACTTTTTACTACACACGTAGGCTAGTTTTTAGATGCTTAAAAGCGTAGGCTGCAAAGATCATATATGTATCATTATGCTCAAACAATCACCCGACAAAAACTTAAGACTACGCTGAAGAGATAACGAGGCGTGTTTTCTCCTGAGTTTTTTTTTACGCGAACTCATCATGATCATCGAGAATAAAAAAATGCGCGGTTTGCATTTCTATTTTCCATCATGCAACCGTTTCTGGTTACCGCATTGCAGTTCTGCAGCGTCATCGTCGTCATGGCGACCCATTTTCAATTTTTATCTAGCGCGCGTGCATTCGGAGCATGCGGCATAGCACATCGGGCGCGTACGCAACTATAGTCGCAGGACATCATGCGGCTCTGCAGGGACTCGTGGAGTGGAGGAGATCACCTCCTAAGCCGTGCAATCGCCGCCGCCGACGCATTTGCAGACACGGCGGCGTGTAATGCCGAAACGGATGTCTTAATGACAAACTATCTGAGATGGCGAAAGGTACTTAGCGCTGTTTGACGTCACTTCCGTTCTATCTCGGAACACCTGTGATCATCGATTCCGCCGCAATCGGGAGCCGTCGCTAAACCGACATGAGAGACCGCCGCCGCCGCCGCCGCCGCCGCGTGGCACGCATGCAGCGCCGCCCTACGATGAGCGACGAGATGACGATGTTTCTCTTTCGTTTCTACATTTAATGACAGAATCCTTTTCAGGCAACGTAATCCGACTCACAAGTTATTAAAGCCCACAATGTTCTTAGCAACCGTCTGTTGCAGTCACTACTGCAGGGAGGGAGGGCCAGCCAGCCCAGCCCGTCGGTCGACCAGCAGGCCAACGGACGGACGGACGTTCGACGTCGTTCGGGCATTTATTGTCTCAGGTGTAATGAGAATGGATGTGTGCGACGATTTAGCTCGCGACGATCGTCTGCGGCGTCGGCGTCGGCGGTGCTTGGAATGCCGCGAAAATTGATTCGCTGTGGATGCTAATGCATTCGTATGACGCCGTCGTTCGCTTGCTTCCGGACGATAGACATACATCATGGCGTGATCAGTGTTGACGCTGACAGCTCCACTCATAAAAACATTGTTAGCGAAAAGCTGGACACCAGCAGGCATCAGACCAAACACACCACACCATTGTGCGTCCATATATCCACAGGTCCAACTGTAGCACTCTAACCGTACAACTATATAATAGTATATAGCCCATATATGTATGTATATATAATCCTATATGTGTATGTATATATATGCAATCATACAAGCGTGCATGGTGCTAAGTCGTTTTATTTGTAGCTTATGAGTAGTGGAATATATATATATATATAAAATATAATTCTTATGTATATATATATATATATAGGATATATTATATGTATATGCCCTATCATAGAGAGGATTAGTCGGCGTCTCCGTATAGTATAAATTCACAAATATTTATATATATACAATAGAACATGTATAGGGCTATATACACAGTCTATCTCTATGCGGTCATGTACAACGGTGAGCGTATACGACGACAGCCGATGATGCAGTGCATGCAGCTGTTTATACCGATGGAATAGATTGAAGTCTCGCGTCTGTTATAGAGGCACTTACGTAATTGCTTGCCATGCATGTTGCAGTGTAATATTCTGAAGAGGAGGCTCATGCATGAGTTCCACATCGCGTTTGGTCTTCGTCAATCAATAGAACGAAAATTGTTTTACACAGCACAGCAGCTTTGATTCTGAAATGGAGACTGAACACAGAACACGTGGCGTTTCAAGTCAATAAAGTAGCGTAGGCCTATACGTCGCCAAAGCTACATGTAGGCCTATTTACTCGATCCAGTGTCTTGTATTGGGCAGGCAGGTAGACCTATGCCCTGCATGCCGTTTAGGCCCATGACTTGATGGCTTGATGACTTGGCGAGGATGGTCATGCGTACGCAATTTAGCAAATTAAAACAAGCAAAGTGAAAGAAACAGAAAAAAACCTATTAAGTAATAAAGATTAACGAATGCAGCATTTTTTGAGAGGCCAATCAAATCCCTCGCTGATCCGAATCGAGTGCCGAAGTTCGGATTGTGCACAACAACTATGTCGGCCTACTGTATATGCTCAGAATATAGTCGTTTGAAACGTGTTGTGGACGCGCTTCAGAGAGAAGCAAGCAACAGATACCACAGCAAGAAAGGAATGACAATGATCATGTGGTTGGGGTGGGAAGAGAGAAACTATAAAGGGGATCTTAGTTGAAGCATGTTTTGTTAGACAAGAAACGGACAGCGACCAACACTCAAACAATACGAGATGCTATTTTATTCCTGAGGTGATAACCCGACAAATGAATTGTCGCCATCTCGTATTAAATCGCAAATTAAGTGTGTGCAAATATGGCGGCCGAGAGTGAGCTGCGAGTTTAGCATTATGTTTCCTATAGATTTGCAAAATTCGTATAAAATCGCCCGAACGTCTCCGGACATTGGGAATAGGTGCGTTTGAATAGGCCTACTTACGGTCTTAGCCTCTTAGGTAACAGCAGGTATGAAAATTTGAGAACTTTTACCGATAGGCCTAACACCTGCAGTCCTGCAGTGCGTATAGAGCAAAATCAGATCTTCGATCGAAATGTAATGATTTTTCGCCCCAAACTCGTTTCGTTCAAACTTATTTATCAAGATTTCTGCATTGTTACTATGGTGACGAACTTTAGGACACAATGATTTCATTTTTTAAGGACTAACGGTTGAATATGTGACGTAACACCGTAACACGTCATCGTTAACATTTTACAATATACGCAGTCAACATTGTAGAACTAAAAGCAGTATCACGCCCGTCTAGGTTTTGTACCGGATTTACCATGCATGCACGACATTAACCTTGTGCAAAGATTTTATTTAGCAGTAACCTCTGCAGTCGACATGGGCGGAGTTTGGTTTCCGATCTTGGAGGGGCTAAAGCCCTCTTGGAGGGGCTAAACCTTGGAAAAGATACCATTTACACAGTTTAAAAATAAATCTGGGTCTTCTTGCAATTGGAGGGCTTAGCCCCCCCCTAGCCCATGATAAACTCCGCCCATGGCAGTCGATGTCTTGCGAACAATCGCAGAGACGTCATAGACTCATAGTAGGTTCTTGGATTACAATTTTTTATCATTTGATTTTTATGTTCCACGGAGCGTCATGAGACAATAGCTGCTTCGAAGACGTCAGCAGCTGTTGACCGATTGTTTCGTTACCAAGCAACAGACAAAACGTTCATTTCGAAAGATAGAAGCAAGAAAGAAAACTCAAGAAGTCGTTTCGAAAATAGTTCTGCCTCGTGGATAAAAATGCTCGGAATGTGAGGCGAAATGTTGGAAATTTTGCATTGAATGGCACTATAGTCGAAATGGTATGTAGTCTAATGGGTCTATATAATTATAGAATGAGTGATTGATCTGAAGGTAATCCCTGTTATTTAATCTCGGTATTTCACGACAATAATTCTTCATACTATGGGCTGTGTGTCGCCGAATAGTCCTAGGCCTACATGTACGTAGGCCTATGTAACGTAGTCTATCCCATTATCAGCTATACTTTATTCGACTGATGTGCAACACCACAGAGATTTATCGCATTCATCGCTGTGATTTTAGACGACATGCATGGGCCTAATAATAGTAATTTTTGATTGACAATGTGATAGTCGATGACGATAAGCTGTCAATTAGAATTATTAGATCATTTTGCAGGTATGCATTATGGGTGAAGTTTTATAGGCTACATGTAGAGTTACTGTAGGCGTTGACAGTTATTGCTATTATTAGCAATAATTGCGATGCAGCAACTGTCTGTCTGTCTGTCTGTCTGAAATTCTGAGGCCGATTCTAAAGGACGCTCTGTATAGGCCTATAGCGTAACAACAGGTTTCTTAACGTTTGAAGATAAAATAAACTAATCGTTTCGTCAAAGCCTGCAGTAGCCTACTTTAAATGCAAAACGCACTTGATAGTTGGGCCTATATTATACCCTTAGGCTATACACTATACAGCACTCATTTCAAAATTAGCCTACCCGACTTTAGGTGATTTAATTTGTTCTACAGACTAACAACTTGTGCAGCATCGTTAGGTCTATAATTTCTTTATTGGTAGGTCTACCCATTATACATGAGCAGTATATGAATAACCGAGAGAATAGAGTTGATGTTCAACCCATGGCGAGGGACGCATGGTAGTTGAGCGTTTCGCGTGTAAACTTAGCCATGATGAGTACATCGACACTACACTGTCGTCGGTGGAAAGATAAGATGGCGAGGGAGAGGACGGAAGTTTCAATATATGCCGAGGCTAAAAAAATGAAGTCGCTGACACTTCATACCCATGGCTGCCTGATACCAAGCCAAAAAGACTGCTCTTCTTATTTCTTCTTCTTCCTCTTATTCTTCGTCTTCTTCATCCTCCTCCTCCTCCTCCTCCTCTTCTTCTTCTTCTTCCTCTTATTCTTCGTCTTCTTCCTCCTCCTCCTTCTCCACTTCCTCCTCCTCCTCCTCCTCCTCCTCCTCCTCCTCCTCCTCCTCTTCTTCTTCTTCTTCTTCTTCTCCTTCAGTCCTTCTTACCCCCACCTCTTACCCCTTCCAATACCGCGCTGGAAAGTCCTGGAAAGTCCAGAGTTGACGTTTCATACTGCGATCTGCACACAGTTTCACACCAGCGACAAGAATAGAAAAACTAATACTGTATGTTCATCTTTTAGCCTACCTGCTAGCGCTCGTGCATAAGCTGGTGCCCTGCGCTTGGCTTTCGAGCGGCGCTTTAGAAATTTCGAGAGTACATTTGCTATAGACTTGAAAAATCTTGGACTGTGTAAACATTTTCCTCATGTATAGCGAACTTCAAAGCAATTTCAGTAGCGCCTATGTAAGAACACAGTCTGTCGAAGTTGGTGCAGAACTACGAGGTTGAACTGCAGTGAAACTACCATTATCAGTTAGTTTCAGTCTTTATCCAAATCCTTACAAAACTCACAGTCGTCTGCTCTAGATTCTAGACGTAGCCTACAAACGCGTCCTGCCACCTAGTGAGTACACGATCCAGTAGGAAAGTGTTACTATGGCAGCTACAGATCTGAAACTTGCAAGAGTAGTCATAGAGTTTTTTTGTAGGCCTACTAATATATCATGTATAACAGTATGAATGACTGAATGTATGTTATTGTGTACACAGACGTGAATGTACGTGAGACCTATAAGCTTATGCATGAATGCATGCATGCATGAGTCATTGCATGATGCATGCATGATGCATGCAAACATCACAAAACCTATTCGAAGGAAATGATTTGAGAGTCTGTTAAGCCCAACGACCTCATATATATTAAGCCTATCATATCGTAACTGTGTATACATGTATACCTATTATGTATACATAATATATTTATAGGCTATATATACATTATATATATAATATATATATATATAGTTCATCGGCGACTACACGTATATACACCGACAGAACCCATTGTCGTTTTTCGGCGATCCTATGCAGTCGGGCAGATAACAAGCTCTGTCAGGGAGCTTCAGTGAGCAGAAGCCACCCTCTCGGACCTTGGCCTTGCACCGACCATCCACCGTATCGCACCAGAGCACCGCCGACCCACAGTCCCCATCCTTACCACACTGACGAGGCGGTGAAGCGTAGCGGTAGTAGAGTCTTGTGTAGTCGTCGCTTAGACCTCTTTGGTTCAAGTACTCCTTGAAAGGTAGCATCGTGTCGTTGGCGTGGTGGAACCTGGGAATGAGATCGTCGTCAGGGTACTCGGTCTCGCGTGGGGTTGTCTGCGACATCGTGCGGAAGAGTTCGAAGAGGTAGTCGATGTAGGAGTGGTGCAGAAAGAAGAACGGGTCGTTGGGTGAGCAGATGATGTAACCCATCAGTCCGCCGACAAAGATGTGCACAGCGCTGTGGTTATCCTCGAACTCCGACTGTTCGTAGGGCCAGACGAGCTCTTCGAAGGACGTCGCTCGGTAGACGGTGCGGTTTATCTTCAAATCGTTGAAGAGCAGGAAGTCGGAGTACTGCAGAGTATATCGGTAGATGGTGTCGGAATCCAGCGCACACGTTGATGGGTAGATCGACCAGTTACCGGCGAAGCCTGTCGTGACGAGGCCGTCGTTGTTGCCCAGGTATTCGGACGTCCAGACGGCGGAGTCGCGAGGCTCTGGAAGGAAGGAGTCGAGGCTGGAGTCGAAGTAGGGAAGCATGATCGAAGGATCGTGCTGCTGAAGACCACGCTCAAATCTATATCACGTTTAACAACTATTCTAAGCAACAAGTAGCGGCATATGTTTTAAGCGCATCTCATTCACATTTTGTTCGACGTCTCTGCATGTCAGTTTGGATATTAATAACATGTCAGTTCGTTCTGTGACTCTGTCGAAACGCACAATTATTTCATTTAGGCTATTCATTTCTAACATGTTGAAGTTTTCTGTTGCTAAGTCAATCAATCAATCAATCAATCAATCAATCAATCAATCAATCAATCAATCAATCAATCAATCAATCAATCAATCAATCAATCAATCAATCAATGAAATCAATCAATGAATCAATCATTCAACCAATCAATTCTCGTTTATTTAATCATAATAAACTGCCACAGACGCAACTCAAAATAAATCACATGGGTCGTCAATCTCGAGGCGACATGAAGCCTACAGTTGTAGACCTACATGTATACTTCAACAGTATAAATAGGACTTCGTCCCGCTCACAGCCAGTCCCTACTTCCCACCCTCACTTCACCCCATCCCCACTTCTACTCCCAACCTACTTATTTCCCCCCATCCCACTCACCCAGTGGCGTAGCCAGGAATTTTTCATGGGGGGGTTTTATGGCCGGAAACCCTGTTTTTTGCTATTTTTTCTTACTTAAATGGAAAAATAACCTTAAAAAACCTTTTTTCGGAGCCAATGGGGGGGTTTTGACCCCCGAAACCCCCCCCTTGCCTACGCCACTGCACTCACCCACCGACTCCCTAACCCGCCGGCCCACCTTGCCTCCACCCGTCTTGGCACTCGGCATTGCCAGGTAAATTTCGGTTTTGGCCCACTCGAACCCGCCTCAACCGCCCGCTCCCCACCCAACCTACTCCGACCTCCACTGGGTGCCAACCCTCACTGGAGTTTATAACCGGTATGCGGCCGTATGCCACCCGTGAAATTTCGGTTTAGCGGCAAATTCGCCCCCCCCCTCAACAATACTCTGCCCCACCCGTCCCCTACGGGCGAGGTGTGTATTGGGTGAGGCGAGGTGACCCGGCAGCGCCCTGTCTAGCTGCAACGTTTCAGGTGAATAGCTGTGAAACTGTGGCGACGGAATGGAAATAGCAGAAGTTTGGGTTTTTGTCCCCCACACTGTCCACCATGGTGGAGAGAATCGCCAACCCCTCCACTTGGTGGCCCTCTGTCTAGATGCAAAGTTTCAGGTCAATAGCTGTGAAACTGGGGACGTGCATTCAGGACAAACATACATACACACATGTCCACATTCTCGGATTCTCCTTTAGAGATATAAATAGGCTTTAGAAAAACCTTATGACGTAAGCTTATAGGTCTACCTAAAACTTTTTGTAGTCGATTAAGTGGCCCACCTGAGGATGAACTCTCTATGCCACACGACGAAGGCCGGACCAAAATGAGCTCCGGGTGCAACTGGAAAGCGATGATATCCGATAAAGACTTCGTACTCGCTCCTTCTCCCCGCTCCTGGTACGGTCGTATTTCTCATCCGATTGAATGCATCGTGAAGCCGACAGCGCTGCTCGTAACTAAGGGTGCGATATTCCTGTCGCATCCTTGGTCCTGCACCGTAATCACCATGGCCAGCGCAGACGACGTTGAAGTAGTACCTCTCTTCCTCGGTCATGTTGGGGGCTGTGAAGAGACTCGCGTTGTACCAGGAGGAGCGCAGAATTTGCCGCCTCTGCTCTCGCACCGCTGCCGCCGCTGCCGCAGCACCGCTTGGCGATGTTGACGTTGTTGTTGGCGATGTTGACGTTGTTGTTGGCGATGTTGACGTTGTTGTTGGCGATGTTGACGTTGTTGTTGGCGATGTTGACGTTGTTGTTGGTGATGTTGACGTTGTTGTTGGCGATGTTGACGTTGTTGTTGGTGATGTTGACGTTGTTGTTGGCGATGTTGACGTTGTTGCTGGCGATGTTGACATTGTTGTTGGCGATGTTGACGTTGTTGCTGGCGATGTTGACGTTGTTGTTGGCGATGTTGACGTTGTTGTTGGCGATGTTGACGTTGTTGTTGTTGGCGATGTGACGTCACCTTCGGTTGTCGGTGACGTACGCAGACACGAAATCAAGGTTAGACATCCCAGAAGTACGACGACATGTAGCCTGCTATGAAACATGGGTACCGTAGCGCTCTGAAAAATCTAACATTTGCTGACAGTAGGCCTCTAGGCCCTGGTACAACTCCGCCACAGGACACCTCTTGGGGTAGCCTGTGCATGTCCCAGGCCAAGATTAAGGAGGAGGGTTCTGCGGTGGGCTTGGAAGTTGGACCCACCCAGGTAAGACACCTTGCGCAACAGAAACAATGCAGAAGCTGAACAATGAATAAGCTGGGCTCCCTGACGTGGCTTAATTGTGCGGGCGGCGGGCGCTGAGAAATTCTCTCGAAGAAAACTCATTCAACTCAACATGGGAACACAGTGTGGTGGAGAGACAGCGTTGCCCGATGTGCAGGTCTGCACGGGAAGGACTAAGGTACAGTGGCGGCGCTAGGGGGGGCTGGGGGGCTAAGCCCCCCCCTACAAGAGGCTCAGCCCCCCCTAAAAAAATGACCATCTGAATTATTTTACATTGAAATATCCACGATTTTGGTCGATGACTAAAAAAAAAAAAAAGTCGTCAGAAATTTTGGCGGCGAAAATGGAAAATTTGGCCGCGGGCTTCAGCCCCTCCAAAACTGAAACCCTGGCGCCGGCACTGCTAAGGTAAGGTAGGCCCTAAGGTAAGGGGTAGGCTCTTCAAGTAGCCCTATGCGTGTGTGTCGGATAGCGCCTGCGTAGGCTATCCTATCTATATAAATAAACAGAAGATTCTGTGTGTTTGACCGGGATGCATTTCCATCAGATAGTTTTTGAGCTTTTCACTCCAAACCTTCACTACTGTGTCGGTCTGGGCATGGGAACCCAGTGGAGGGGTTGGCGAATCTCTCCCACCATGGGGGTCATGGTGGGGGCGAAAACCCAAAATTAAAACAAATTACCAACCTCATCGTCGTCCTAACAACCGAGATTTTATGTCGACCAGATTCAACTCCAAACAGGCATTGACCTTCATTCAGAATAATTACTGTACACAGAGCAAAAACATCTGGCAGCCTGTGATTGAAATCAGTTCGCTGATGCTCAAAGCGCAGCATCGATAGCTGCGAGAGAGACTGCTGCCTATAATTGTAGATGTTAAACATAGCTAATGACAGAAACAGACCCGTTCAATTTGCAATCAAAAGATACAAGATTGACTGGCTAATTTAAAAGAAAATAGGTCGCGCGTGTAAAGAGAAACATACTTTTTAGCACGAAACCAGTACAAAATAATGCGCCTGTAAAATTAATAAGCTGTGGTTCCCGTGATTTCGCTTTTGTGGGGAGGGACTGCAGACATCTCAAGATTACGATTAGCTAGGTGTTTGAACGTAACCCCCCGGGTGAGAATTGCCCAGAATTTCAACCCCAGTCTTTCTTAGAGTCCCATAGTGTAAGGTCTGTTTTTCACACCCCAATTCCAAGTGTATCCACCCAGTTATTTTTCCACAATTCTCACACTGAACACCCCCCGAAATGAAATGATGTAAGAAATAAATAATGCATTTACTAACACATTATGTAAGAACCAGTTTGTACTTTGTAAATGTATTGGCCATTCAGAATTCAGGGAGTAATCGGTGGGTTTGATTGGGGTAGTAGTTGGTGCAGCCTGCAGGACGTGGCTCAGGTCTGTCCGGGCTTCTCCATACAGGCGAGTGTCGGCATTATCAAAGTACTTCAAACGCTGGTTAATAAAATGTGACTTTTCAGAGAAGTCAACATATTTAAGGGGAGCAACCCTTTGTGGTGTGGTGGGGGAACCACAAGAGGGGCAGGGTCAAGCAGGAATTGTGATTTACCAATATTCCTGGGTTATTGAGATCATCCTGCCTACATACACATGATCTCACAGATGGGCAACTTAACACGTTTTATTCCAACAGACCCCAGAGTCATGTTTCATGATCTCCCTGGTCCAAGATAGATTTGTATGTTTATGTGAATTTATATTGCATTGATTGTTCACAAGAGTAGCCGGTTATATTAAAGAATAAACTTAAACCTACTCACTTAATAACAACAATAATAAAGTGAATAGACAACAACACCATTCCATAATTTTAGTTTTTTTTCTAGCAGTCTCTGAACATTTATGGACTACCTGAGCGATCCTTGATACCTTGAATAAAATAATAATAATAGTAATAATAGTAATGACAACATCAAATTATTTCTAGTAAACCAGTCACCTCGAAACAAATAACAAATTAAATCTTTATCTCTATTTAGCAGAATCATAGCAATTTCTTGTTCAAGGCACTGAAAAGAATTACTGGCCGCAAAACTATTCGAAGAAGTAAAATGGTTTCATCAGGACAGTCAAACAGATTTTGAAGGCAACGTTAAAAGTACTTTTCGAATGCTGTCCGCAATGGTAACCCTATTTTAGAATGCTGTCTGCAACGGTAACCCTATTTTAGAATGCTGTCCACAATGGTAACCCCATTTTAGAATGCTGTCTGCAATGGTAACCCTATTTTAGAATGCTGTCCACAATGGTAACCCCATTTTAGAATGCTGTCTGCAATGGTAACCCTATTTTAGAATGCTGTCCACAATGGTAACCCTATTTTAGAATGCTGTCCACAATGGTAACCCTACAGCGAATCCCGTTTCTCCTTCGTCTGCGCCATTCTCTTCGACGCAAGAAAGCTTTCCGGTATCCTCGGCGATGGAGAGCTCATCTTGCGCTGGGACACTGATGAGGATACAGCAACAGGTGTCGGTGACTCGTGGAATTCTTTGTCGGCGCCAATGGGTGATGAGACGCTGAAGCGCCGGGCCAGTGGTCCGAGTACAGAATAATTGGAAGCGACCGGTGGTGGACCGACGCTGACGGAGGGTCTCCGGTCTGCTTCCGTGCGACTCAGACGATGCATTGGACCACTCGATGCCACACCCACAAACGTCGATCGACGTCGTACCTCCACAGGACCACCCTCAACAGGAAGCGGTGACATTCCTGTTGATGCCAAGCCAGTCGGGGGGTTCCTAAAGGCACACAATGAAATCATGCATGCGACACACACCACGAACACTGATGAACTAAAGATAATAAAAGAAAGGTGCGATCTTGCAGCCCTAGTCAATCAGGGGGTAGTCATTTATCATCATTGAACTCCTGAGGGTACTTGACTACTCGTACTTAATCAGTTACTTCCACTTCTATATGCTCTGCATTCGAATTACTTCCAATTTTCAAGAAGAACAGAATGAATACTCAAACGAATGATGGAACCTTGCATATGACACACATACTTCTAAAACAAGCTTCAGGATGCTGAGCAACTGGCAGCTCTGATGGATTGAATGTGACCAACTAATTGAAACAAAGCAAAGTGCCAGCTGGCAAAATTAATAACTAAAAAGTTCAAGAGATAAGAAAGATTATCAGTTTTCATTTGGCAATTCTTAGAAGTAAGTCTTCAATGTCCCATGTGGGATACAGCTCACTTTCTACTTTTCAGCTCTTGAGCAGCCATGGAGGAATCAAAGGTGTTGCAAACCTAGCCATTATACCCCAACTTAAGCCTGAATGCCTCCTGTATCAAATTCTCCTGCTCTGTGACAGAGGAGGCACATGGTTTTAAATACCTTACTCAGGTTTGTTACACACAGTCACTCAGCAGGCATGAATGCACGATCTTGTCATTACAGAACCAGAGCACACAATGAATATACTACGCCCTGTTGCGTTGAACTTTGGTTGTAATAAAATGATTCTTTTCCCAATTAACCATACAAACAGCAGTAGACAGAAAATAAGCTGCCATCTTTCATATAGAATGTAGCGAGGTGACAGCTCATGTCCTTCACTTAGCCTTTAATCCCATGGTTCTGGACACGGTGCCAGCACTTTCCATTTACCTACAGCTCACTTTCTATGGACCAACTAAGACTGCCTGGTGATAGAGGCATATGTACCTAAACAACTAAGCATGGATTTGAACCAGTAACATGATCCATGACCAAACATGTTAAGATAGAGAGCAGCTACTAGAAAGAGCATAAATGAGTAAATACATTAGGAGTGAAGTTTCCTCTCTAGTGTTAGCCTTTGAAAGAGCATATGAGTAAATACATTAAGAGTGAAGTCTCATCTTTACTGTTAGCCTTTGAAAGAACATATGAGTAAATACATTAAGAGTGAAGTCTCCTCTCTAGTGTCAGCCTTTGAAAGAACATATGAGTAAATACATTAAGAGTGAAGTCTCCTCTCTAGTGTTAGCCTTTGAAAGAGCATATGAGTAAATACATTAAGAGTGAAGTCTCATCTTTACTGTTAGCCTTTAAAAGAACATATGAGTAAATACATTAAGAGTGAAGTCTCCTCTCTAGTGTCAGCCTTTGAAAGAACATATGAGTAAATACATTAAGAGTGAAGTCTCCTCTCTAGTGTTAGCCTTTGAAAGAGCATATGAGTAAATACATTTAAGGGTGAAGTCTCATCTTTACTGTTAGCCTTTGAAAGAGCATATGAGTAAATACATTAAGAGTGAAGTCTCATCTTTACTGTTAGCCTTTGAAAGAGCATATGAGTAAATACATTAAGAGTGAAGTCTCCTCTCTAGTGTTAGCCTTTGAAGTTGTCGGCTGAGCGGCCATTGTCTTCTTGAAGAAGGCTTCCACAAACAGTCGACTTGCGTCATCCTTCTGAAAACGAGAAACACGGGCATCTCGAGTAAAATAACTGTATTAGGAGTAACGCTCATGGAAAAATCCTTAATTTTGCAGCACACGTAAGTCAGATATGTTGCAAGGCGTGGCAATCCATGTTTTACATTACCCTAACCTCCTCCCTGTCTAATCAACATCTCATAAGTCTTATTCTGATTCAGTGTATAAAGGTTACACATCTTTGCCCGTTTTCCCCATGTGGTATAGCTCTTCAACAACTGTGCTGGCATTTGATAACGGTATCAACAAAATAACAATCATCCATTATTTCTATGCACTTACATAGCGTCCCTTCAAGACACCTACTCAGAAACGCTCCCAGCCCAGCCACCACAAACAAAAAAAGTTTATGAGACAAGGTTTGATTGGTCAGACGTAACAACTTCAGCTCTGAAGGGAACTCATTCCAAGTGGACGGCCTTACAGCCAGGGCTGCCCCTTTTAACTTTTAGATTATTGTCATAACGCTAATTATTTGCCTATTTTTATTGCCTGATTCTTAGACTGTCTCATGTAGCCACATAGACTTCTAGACAGGCAAGCACATACTGTGCTTACATGCTTTCAGATTTTAACCTGAAATCTCTTTGCATAACTGCACAATTGCTCAATCTGAGAAATTTTTCACAAGTTTGCTCTCCTCCTTCTCATTTTTGTATTCTCCAAACTGATCTCATTTTGTCTGTCTACTCTCTTTTTTCGGTCTGTCCGTCTGTCTGACTCTGTCTCTCTCTTTATATACAAATCCGTCTCCGTCTGTCTCTCTTTGTCTGTCTCTCTCTGTCTGCCTCTGTCCGTCTGTCTCTTTCTGTCTGTCTCTCTTGGCATAATTACAATCTTTATTTCCCATATTGATTATTCTTTTAACTTAATATTAAAAGCAGACCATTGCTTCATACCTTGTGCAATATACAAATTATACATGACTATACACGGTCATTGTTGATTTTACTCAGATTTCTTTGATTATGAATCAGAGAATACATTTTCCTATTGCTTCACAATTCGTTACAAGATCAGCCTTTGAGCAAATGACACTCTTAAGAACAAGAATTTCTTATTGAAAATCACCAACATACATCTCCATAGGATGAACCTCCAAATTCACCCGGACTGACATGACTGCTGAGCAGCAAAGTATCTCGAGGTACTACATAGAGGACGTATTTGTCGGTGTCGTGCGGCTGAAATTGCAATTCATAAGAAATATATCATTTTAAGCAACTTCATCAGTGAAATAATTTTATAAGCAAGCATGCTTCAGCATGATTTAAATCTTACAATTTCTTTTGGTGTTGACGTAAAGCTGTACCAAAGAACCTGCCTGCACCGTAACATTTTAAGTAAAAGACAAGTCAAGTCCAATTTCATCATATAGCTCTACCGTAATGTTTAAGTTCTATATTTCTTTATTCAGAAATATATCTTGATTAGAGTTAGAAACAGTTTAATCATGTCAATAAAATAAAATATTTTGAATAACTGATAAAAGGACTCTGGTTAAATAAACAGCACTTGGTTTCAATTACATCATTGTATTTATAGGTGTTTGATAGTGGTGATAGTAGTGCAGAGGTCAGTCTACTGTACTGTCAATCAAGAGGTTGGCATTTCAAGATTTCTGCTCTCCCTGTACCCTCCCTTAGCCAACTCGGCTATGTTGAGTACACCGACGGTACACTGTCAGTGGAAAGACGAGATGGTGAGGGAGAGGAATGGCCATCCAACCTCATATGCAGAGGCTAAGAAAATGAAGTCGCTAACACTTTATAGCGATGGCTGCCTTAAAGGACTGCACTTCTCTGCTCTGCTTTAACAACATTACATCTGCTCACAACAGATACTCTACAGTACACACACAAACAGTGAAGCCGTCTAATGACGACACCTTTAAGAATCATAGTAGTCACGTTAAGTTGTACAGCAAACAGCCTGACCTTGAAGTCTGAACCTAATCGGACTTTATCTACCTACTGCTTTTGTTTTGACAGAGCAATTGTGAAATAACCTGATTCCTAAAACTTTTTCTCTTTTTGATCGCTGTCGAAATAGCGGGATTACAATCACAGTTAAAACGAAGTTAAATATTCTACAGTTCATTTTCATAATCCAGTTTATGTCGTAACGACAAATGCAATGACGAGCAAGGTTCCCTGTATTCAGCTGCAGCGTTGGAACTATTTCAATCAATCAATCAATTTTTATGGAGTCAAGAAGCAAACAAGATATAGCATCACATCAAAGTAAACATGAAATTTCTACACTAACTTAAGCTAAAAATAGTTCTAGGTCTATATTGGAACCTTAAACCTTTCACGTTTTACCAGAATAAGCTGCACAAATATCATCCAACTATTGTAACCCAATATGAGGTTAATGGCATACATGGATGATGCAGTCCCATCCCCCACCCCATTTGAGAGACACTGCTCCCAACTGTTAGAGTTGTAAGAGAAAAAGAAATTGTCCTGCCTGAAACCATATATGTTCTATTCCAATAGGAACAACACACGGACCTCGGAATGTTTCAAATCCATCCACGGTGCTGGCAGTACCTGAGTAAAAGACGGATTATAATTATCAAAAGCTAATCATGCTAATAGCCGGAATTAACTATACGTCAAACACAAATATAACATCAAAGACAACAACACAATCATATTATATGAGCACACATGAAGTACTAATTTGGCCACACTGTAACATCTTCTGTCTCCCGTGCTGAAATCTGCATTGTCTTCTATTTCATTACTGTCACATTAACTGTGTCTACAATCTACATTGAGACAATAGCTGACTACACAAGTGGCACGTAGGCATGTCATGGGTCCAGTGAGGATGGTTACCATGATGTAAGCTTCAAATGGGTTTTTTAATTGTGAAGTTGAACCCCGGTGATAAACGCAGATGGATTGGCTCTCTCATACAAATCGGCACTCCATAATTTTGAGATCAGTTCATTGGAAACAAGAGATCGATTCGTAATGCTGAACTGTCTTTTCTGGAATTATGTCATCATGTTTATGCTTTGTCCACGAGATTTCTGAACAAACCCAGCACATGACTGGATGATATTTCAAAGAAATACTCTAGTTCATTTACACAACCATTGTTTAACATTTCACATTGAGCAAATAGTTTTTCCCCCATCTACAACCCATTCTCAAATTGACTTTACTCATCACAACAACAGGTAAAAACATAACTGAACAACAATGAACATACTGTTTACAGAGGTATCAAGTACATATAGGTCACTCTTTTATCACTTCATTATTTAAGTAAGCATTTCATTCTGTACTTAAAATAATTTAACTAAAACAACACTTTAAGGACGACTTGTTACTATTTATAAAAAGGAACAAAGAAAGACCTTGAACGGTACTATTGGATTGGATAAAAATGAAGGACATTTAGAGCAGGTTGAAAGAGAGTGCTGAACGACATGATGAAGACAACATTGAACAAGCCTAAAGGCAGAGAATCAGAAGTGAACGTAAATGCATATGAAGCAACTGAAAGACAATCTATTATTAGAAATAAGGATAATGATAGTGGAGATGGTGATGAAGGTGGTCACCATGGAAACTCCTGAAGACATACGGAGCGAAAATCCACTGCAATCTCATTGAAGAGAATGTACGCCAAAGGATGTTGAGACAATTCAAAGAGCTGCAGAATCTTCATGGCCGATAGTGCTCAAAAAAGATGAAAAAAGCTAAAAAAAATGATTCATTGAAGTCGATTCGACATTGGGGATGAAAGATCATCGAGTTTGATAAAAGGCTATACTGCGATATGTTTACGCATATTATATGTATGCTCAAAAGAATTGAAGGGATTAGTAAATTTTGTGCATAAGCACAGTTATCATGGTCAATGCTTACACCCGATAACCTGTTGCAACTTGTAAATAATCAATCCAAAGAATGGATTCAACTGAATTCTTGCAACATTGGAGTTTGTAAAACCACAGTCAAAACTTGCAGAAGTCCTATGCAATTACTTAACTCAAAACAAGAAACTTTTCTATTTTAGAACCTCTTCCATTAGGTAAGCAAAAACTGTCTCTAAGATTAGAAAAATTAATAGATAAATCTATACATCGTTTGATGTGGGCAATACGCGCCAGTTAGGTAGGAGTGGTTAGTGTGTCTCAACTCTTTTCCACATCCTATAAATGAAGCAGCTTAGAACTACAGCAGAGGCCACAGTTTGGTTTCTTGGGTACAACATGGTCTGTTTGCCATCGGGTTATTGGTCGCCTTGTGGGCTGACATGTGTCTCCATCTATAATCTCGGCATATGGGTGTCTCCAATAGAACTGCCTGATGGTTTTTTGGTTTCGTTTGGAGAGGAGCTTTGATGTTTGCTACCGTGCTGTATGAGGTATTGTTTTGCTTGTACAAAGCTTAAATGACTCGGACACTCGGTGGATGGCAAGTATAACAATGCTCTAAACAATTATTCACTAAAACTGGATCCTCCATTTAATAATGTATGGTGTTGGTGATGTGAGGTGTGGGAAATAAGAATAGGATAAGGACAATCCTTTTAACTTGCAAAGTATAGAGGAGTGGATTAATATTGGGCAGAGCAGTCTGATGCCACCACAGCTTATCTTAAAGAACTTGTCTATGAACAGTGATGACCTTGATAAGGGTACATTTTGGAGGTTTTGGAGACAGTTTATCTTGTTCTGGACTGTTCAAACTGCTACGCTTGTATGGGCATGCGAGTGGAAGTACATTTAATTAGTGACTTTGACAAAACTTCAACCTTTGAAGTGTTGTATTTTCTATGCTACTGTAAGCTGAATTCAGGCATATCCCTACCAAAGGACAACGAGACCAACCAACTTACAAAAGTGATGCACTCAATAACTGTCGTTATGATTTTGAATATCTTCAGGATTCCATGATAGATAATATGGGGAGAAGCTAGTCTTGAACTACTTCAAAGACAACTAACCCCAATGCATGGGTTGAATGCCATGACAGTCGTGCTCGCCCAACATTCAGCATGAACATAGCGGAGCTGAATGCAAGTTGCTGATAACGAAAAAATAGTGTCGAGGGATGGGACAGATAAATACAGAGAACTGTCTTTGCACAGCACCCAAACCTCTGGCACCCTCTGACTGCTCTATAATTCCAGCACAGGCGAACAAGAACACATTTCTGTTTAATTCTTGTTCAGAATGATCAACAACTGAAACACTACAGCCATGTATTCCTTTTGTTATGGATGCATGACATTTGGGCGCTGGTCAAAATTTTTCCCTGGAACAGGACCTACAAGAATACATATCGAAACTATACTGCTTTAAATAGAAGTGCTATCTGTGTTGACGAAGCACACCACTGGCCTGTGCTTACGTTTCTATAAACCAAAACGTTCTCTCTTGCAACAAGAAGCATGAATAAGCAACTGTTGGCGAATAAAAGAATAATTTCCAAACTTTTAACTGACCATAGATGATGATAATTTCATATTTGCTTAAAGTTCGAAGGTCAATTCGAACTCCATCTTCTTGAAATTTCCCGCCATCAGGAACAATCCACGGATTGACGAAAAGAATTCCACTCTCAATGACCAACTTCAGATCATCTACTGACATGTTCTGTTGTTAAATAAAACCAAATTCATCCTCACAACATATAAACACAACTTTAAAAACAATAACTGCGTAACCAGGGTTTAAAGTGTGCATGGATGGTTGTTGGTCATGGATGGTGTACAGGACATATTTTCAAACATGAATGATATCCATCACTTATTAGGCCAGCGCAGTCTGGAAAGATAAGGGGCGTCCAGGTACTTCTTTTTTTACACCTTAAGCACTGGGCATAATGATGCTATCATCTAAAAGATAGGTGAGGTAAAGAAACATATCAGTATTTGACACCCACCTTAGTAGCTGTTCCACACCTCTGATCATACGGTACCTCGACCCGGACCACCATGGACTACTCTCACGGACAACCCTTTTGACTCAACGCATTTGATCCTGATCCTATGGTAACTCGACCCGGACCACCACGGACTACTCTCACGGACAACCCTCCTAACTCAACGCAGCGCTCGTGAATAAGCCGGTGCCCCGCGCTTGGCTTTCCAGTGGCGCTTTAGAAATAAGGAGATTACGATTACGATTATTTGCTGATGTGTGAACTACATAACTAACACTCAAAGAAAACTTCTTTTATCTGTCAACAGCAATACAACAATGGACAACTTTCTAATGCACATTGTTAGTTTCAAAAGAATATAAATCCTATCCTTAACCACATCAGTGTCTGATGAGATAAATATCAAGCCTCACAATAGCCACACCAGATCATCATTATCGGTCGTGTGTGTTGCACTGAAGTAATTTTCTATCTAGGTGAATTAATTTTAGATTCATTTCCTTGATAATAATATATAACGGGATTTATTTAGGAACTATCAAACTACTAAATATACTCAGTTTTACTAATGGAGTATTTTGACATGAACTTGGAATGGGCTCCTATCAAGAAATGAACCTGGTACTGCCAAGTGCAGATGCTGGCATATAATCCGCTAAACTCTGATATATAACTAAAACCAGTGGCGTAAACAAAGGGGGTTAAAACTCCCCATTGGCCTAGGAAAAAGTTTTTTTAAAAGGTCATTTATCCACTTAAATAAGAAAAAAAACAAATTACTTGTAGTAACAATTGCTATTCTTACTTTATTCCCTTTGCTACTTTATTCCCTTTTTATTTACTGTAATACTGTTGGGTTGGTGTCAGAAAGGGCATCCGGCCAGGCAAAAAAACACCAGCCCACCCCCATCATAAATTTCTGGCTATGCCACTGACTAAAACAACAATTTAACAGAACACTGTAAACAGTTAAAATGCGAATGACCAGACAGTGAAATCAGTCTACCCGATAGGGAAGTCTTTTCTTCAAGAGGGCGTAGGCCACATGCAATGAGCAAGCGAACCACAACTGATATTCCAAAGATGGTTGCGCCACATACAGCTCGAGGGCCGACTGGACAGCCTCATATTCAAAATGATACAACTACAAATAAAACAAAAGAGGGTACAATGGGCACATTGCTTCCTCTCAGACAGCCATCATTTGAACTTACAAAGAGAATAAAATAGCTGGCCTGGCTTTAATAACCGTTTTGGGACAATGGGCGAATTGCATTGTTATGACTTACGCAAGCATTCTTAAAGCTTCTCAGAGACATTCCCATCATAAGAGCTCTAGATATAGGAATACGGAAGACAGCACACAGCTGCAGCTGCCCACATTACCTCAGCATGGCTGTTAGGAGGTTTATAGGTCCTAAGCAGCGCAATGTCAGCCCTAGCCTATCATGAACCTTTATACCTGTAACATAAATAGAACAACTTAATCTCTATTATTGTACCAACATCACTGCTTGTAGAATTCATTCCAGAGATTTATGTAAAACCTCTTCAGTGGAACTACTCAGAGGTGCCCCCTCCACTCCAGCATGTTCAAATAGAACAGTCTTAGGAAGTATAAAAGGTGTTGGAGATGGTTATGGGAGGCAGGTGCATTCTAAGGAGAGTCCGTTCCAAAAGTTGGGCCTACCACCAAGATAGCACAGCTCTGAATGGTTGTTAAATAGAAAAAAGTACAAGCTTTATCGTCAGAGCTGTTCATTTTAAACCTAAATTCTCTGTGCTCTGTAATTCTCACCATACTGTCTTTGTTTTATCAAACCCAGAGCAAAAGTTGACAGAGCGACGAAATAAGAACCTGAACAGTTGTCTCGCAGGTTGCGATCGTCTTGTGAGCAACGGTTGTCAGAAGTGCCATCTCGCCGAGAGTGCTACCGGTTGTCAGATAATCACTGCATTTCTCCTGTTCCTTGGCAGCAGCAGCAGCAGCTGCAGCTGACACTGGCGTCCTGGCCTTACCTGGCAAATTTGACGACTCGTGCAGGTACATATCAACCTATGAAAATAACAGGTAAAAACATAACTGAATAACAATGAACATACTGTTTACAGAGGTATTGTATTGTATTGTATTGTATTTATATATTTATACAGCGCCTCTCACAGTGCACACCAATCAGAGGCGCAAGTATCAAGTACATATAGGTCACTCTTATCACGAAGAACACTACACATGAGCAAGAGAAATTCGATAAAAACTAAGTGCTGTATCTGCATTTAATGGAAGTCAAAGTGAGTATATTGTACGCCCATTTGAAGCCAAGTACTCTTGCAGAATCAGCTTTCCAGGCTTACAAACTAATCAGGTTGTATACCCAGAACAGTGGGTACAACTCTGGGCACTTTGAAATCAAACCACAGACAGAATAATGGGTATTCCTCCACCAAACTTGACTTAAATTCACTTTGACTCTGGGTCCAGTGGAACATTTATTTCAACAACAAATGCTAGTCTTTGCGTGCATATAGCCACATGAGATATGCATGCACCACACATTCAAACATGGCTATAAAAATCAATACAATTACGGCACAAAGAGCAAAAAATTAGTCCAAGCAACTGAACATCACAATTTTTTATGCAAACTAAATACAAGATAGACGGTATATGCCTTCCATGAATAAAACTGGTCTTAAAGTAATGTTCATGAAAGAGTTTTCTTTCTGCTTCAAAGTAACTTAAAGAGAATGCTAAATAACAACTCATGAACTGTGTATACATGTAGTTAACAAAATACAATGCTGTTCAAAGTGGGAACAACTGCATGCCCGTAAATAAACAAAATTACTGATAACTTGAGCAACTAGCTTTTAGACAGAAGTGAACAACTTATGTTTAACTATGTGAACCACAAATGTGTTCATTATAATGATGTCTGAGAAATGAAGACATTTACAATAGCTGAATAAGCCACTGTATAGACTAGACTGGCAGAAAAATGCTTGCTGTCCTGTTAGTGGAGCCTGACGAACCTGTATTTACATGTGAAATGAATTGAAATGGCTAACAATAAACTTGATTGATTGACTGATTGAAACTTCAATGGTTGATTGATGAATCTTTCAAGTAATTTGTAAGCCTTTTTCTACAGCTGCATTAAAATTGCACTAGATATAAAGAGATGTCTTACCCTGACAAGGCCAGAAATAATGATGTACAGACCACCATATGGATTGCTGTCAGCATCCAAAACCTCGCCTTCAGCCATTCCAACTAACTTGGCATTATTCTAAGAACAGTAAATATAAATCATTTTATAATGTAAAACTTTTTATTCATTAGGTTTGTCATCATAACAATCTAACTGCCCTTGGTTCTTTTCATTAAAAATAGATTCCTATTAATAGTAAAAGTTAATAAAACCTAGTTTTAAATTGCTGCAGTGACGTTAAGCAGATCCTTCAACTTTGGCAATGAATTTTTGCAAAGACAAAATTATAACATATAACTTTGAGGTCGGACATAAGATGAGATGATGATGGCTCTTTTATCTTCATCAATGACAACAGCACAACAGTTGCATTGCACATATACCACAATCAACACTGGGGCGTGGTGGTGCAGTGGCGGCATCGCTGCCTTGAAGCCGGAAGGTTCGAGGTTCGAATCCACCTCAAGTCGCCGCGTAAGGACCTTGGGCAAGTCCTTCACTTACAATTGCTCAGCGCTTCGGCGTGAAACTAAGATGCAGTGTCCACTCTGTAATCGGGAGCGCCTCTGAGTAGGGAGCTTGAAGGGGCGCTATAACAAGTGCGCATACAAACAAATTGCTTGTGCGCTTCGGCGTGAAACTCCGATGCAGTGTCCGTGCTATAGTCGGGAGCGCCTCTGAGTAGTGAGCTTGAAGGGGCGCTATAGAAATGGAGATATAAATAAATAAAATAAATAAATAAACACTGACTGTCCTAAAGCAACATGCCATCTCCTTGGCTTGACCTCCTCGAATTCTGACCTGGCAGCTATTGTGGACTTGTCCGATGTAGCACTGATGAATAAGCTGGTATCACTGACTTACCTTTTGTAACGTTGAGAAATTTCAAAGATTTACATTACTTTACAGTTGGACAATAATTCCTCACAGGTTTTACACTTTGGACTCCAGATGCAGACATAATGTATTTGGCATCACTAATTCATGTAAATAAACTTTCGTCAGTATTGTCTCTCAAAGTCGTAGGCCAGAATGGCAGCAGCAATCCAAGGGCCAACAAAGTAGCAGCACTCAACAATACATTTAGGAAGAGATATCACAGAAGAAATGCTTTGATAGGCATGGAAACGATTCCACATTAAATGCTTGCATAATGCATATAAGGCAGTGCTCAGTAACATAGGTATGAACACCAAGAAAAGAAACATCACAAAGCAAACGAAGAAAGTAGCCAGAGGCAACTAATTTAAGGTCCGACTGATTTCAAATCAGCAGCCCAGAGTAAAAACGTCCGGATCATTCAAAATTTCAGATACCTGTATGTATTCAATGAAGTCTTGATTGCCAGACACCCAAGAGATTTCACTGAGGACTTTAGCAGGAGCGGGAAGCGGAATGTCCGGCGGTATTTGCAGCAACAACTTCAAACGTGCCGCAATCATCTATAACCAAACCGAAGCCAAGTGAAGAAGCACAGAGAGAAATAAAATGGCTGTGGTTAAAACTGAGGAAACAAGTTAAGCATGTTTGATGTCTGCTATAAGCACACACCGTACTCTGCATGCTAGGCAAACATGACCTGGATTCCTTTGATATATTCAATATCCATTCATGAGGAAGCATGCACACAATCTAGATCAGTGGTTCCCAACCTTTTTTGACTTGAGGGCCACTTTTTCTAAGTTGGAGGCCACGAGGGCCACTTTTTCTTAGTTGAAGGACATTAGGGGGCCACAAGGTTAAACTTGTATTAGCTAAAAGCATATAGGCCTAAAGTTGTTATTAATTGATTCAAAATATAATGTTTTATGTTATTTATCAACTTTATAATATAATAATTTGTAATAGAAAATAATAATGTGCTCTATCCTGTCCAAATTGTTCATTTTTTAAAATATATTTTTGATAATTCTTTGAGAGATGAGGGTCATTTTCTGAGGCCTGGCGGGCCATTTTCTGAGACCTGGCGGGCCACTTTTGGCCCGCGAGCCACGGGTTGGGAACCGCTGATCTAGATGAAAACATGGCTTTAGCAGGAAGCAGCTGAAGTTAGATACATTTTTAACATGCTGATAAACTACGATGTATTCAATTCAATAAATGAAAAAAGGCAATAAGGAATCTCTAACAAGTAATGCATTCAGAGAACTAAGGCATTCAGATTCTAAAGATATGTTCTTGGCTAATCAGTTGGCTCTCCGTTGTTTTTAAACAGCGTTTATCAATGGAACTCCATTAATGCTTCCTGCATCGCAAATGGATTATTCTTGTGAAGAACGAGACAGCTGGTTTTTAAACAAAGGTAAAAATCATCGATAATGGAAAACATCTACCCAATCATGTCGTATAACAAACCTGTTCCAGCATATCGGACTCCTTTTCATCCAGCGTTCCATCTCTACGCATCTGACTGATTTTGTCATTGAGGTTGTTGAGAATGCGTCTGCCAGCATGCTGTGATTTCACAGACAAGACAATTCCTGGATATGTCTTCTGCAGATTAGCTAGATGTCAAAATAAATAAATATATATATAATATATATATATATATAAATTCATACACATGTACTCACAATCAAATCCCTACATCTGTTGAACTACTCCAAAGAAGTCTGTTTTATATTCTAATTATGCAATCACAAGCGCTTTTCAAAGTACAATAATTAATAATAATAATAATAACAACAATGACGATTTCTATGGCGCCGTAACACAGCCATGCCGTTACTAATCAGAGGTGAACCCCTTTAAAAGAAAGTCTTAGAAGAAGGGGCAGAAATAGTAGTGCCCTAAGTTGAAATCAAAACAGCATGAGTTTTACTAGGAAGGTCATTTCACAGCAAAGATCGAACAGAGGCATCTATAGGCGGAATGCTGTGCTGTGGCGAGCCAAGACCGAGGCACTGGAAGGTCATCACTCATCATGTGAGTCCGCAGATATTATTATAGCAGGGGTGGGGGCAAAACTTAGTGGTCGTCATGGTTAAGTTTGTTTGCTAGAGCTTGAAAAATGCAAAGCAGGATAATTACTAAAAACACGGGAGTTTTTAAGAGGTTTCTTAATGCAAATTTCTCAGTTTTGTCTTGTGCATCGCGAGTATCACTAGTGCTTAGAAATTGTTAAAAACCAAGAGTAGTAGTTTATGTCATCCATTGATTCCATGACTTGTAACAATACTGTGGTTCGTCAATTTCAATCAATAATAAACACGAATTTATATTACAACAGAAAAAAGTCCGGTCCGTAACTAAGTGAAAAGGTCTTTCAATCACACTACCTGAACATAACAGTCACATTTGCCATCCAGCAGACCAATTATTGAACAATGCGGAATCTTAATAGTTGTTATAACACAGGGTGAGTAGACAAATTCAGTACGGTACATGGAAAACTATAAGCAGACAAATTGACGACCAAACAGACATTCGAAAACACCTTTAGCACAAACAGGCACAGTGATAAATTGGAAAACTAATGTCAGTGTATTTTGACATGGTACTTAACTGATAGGGGAACTTACTGATCTCTACATACAGACACTTGTATCACAGCCTAGGAGAAAAGACAGTATTCTTTAATACAAGGAATAAGTTTTGGTACAATAATCAGACATGACTGGTCTTATATGGAAGCCAGATAAGTAAGTGTCTAACTGTAGATCACAGTGATTCTGCTGTGCTACAACACCAGACAATGAAGGTGAACTCCAACCACACTAGCTGTTCAATGCAATGTCTATGCTACTGAATTTCTTTTTTAACCAAGGATTTTCTACAGCACTTAATCAAAACAATCTTAATAATTAATCCAAAAAAATTACTTAATCAATCTCTCAAATATCCCACTCATGCAAGCCATATGAAATTAATAATTCATACAAGCAAACCCAAAACAACCCGAAGACTTCTCATACCCAGCTCCTTCATCCTGCTTAGTCGCAAGAAGGTCATCTGCTCCTTGTACTTGTCCCGAATTTCCTTATTCTCGATCAAATTATCCAACATTTCGTTAACCTCTTCAACGCAAGTGACGTAACCTTTGCCGATATCGTAGCCAAGCTTTAACCTCAGCTGTAGTTGTTCGTTGATGAAAGATATCAGCCGCTTGGAATGCATCTGCATTAACACAACGCTTAACAATGACCAGCGTAACCAACATGGCAATTATTGAACGTGAAAGATAGCGAATGCAATTCATTCAAGCAACCGGAAGGTAATCTATGCTACTCTGCAGAGGTGGAATTCGCAAGTTGTTGTACTACAATGCACCACAAATGCAGACAAACAAGTTACAGACCTTTATGAATTCTATAGCTTTATGAGATTCTACGATGGCAATAGGGAATCAATAATGCAGGTCTGTTGATGTTACCTGGTGGAAATTGTATAATGCTGGCAACTATGTATGTGGCACATATCGTATACTATATAAATAATTATGGTATATAATATGTATACCGGATATATTTGTATACCTAAACAATGACATTTTTAGTTACCTCTCATGGCCTTGCGCACTGGGAGCGCCTCTGAACGGTTCACCCTATTAGAGGCGCTTTATAAATTTTTTATACAATACAATATTTTGTGCAAAAGCGATTAAATATATGTCATGTGAATGATATTGCCTCATATATTGAAATATTTGCACACGAATATTATTGTACGCTAAACTTAAAACTTGGGCTCCTTGTTGGACACCTAAGAACTACGGTATCGTAAAAAATCGAAAAATTACACAAATATTATCATCTCCACATGAAACATTTTGACTTCTGAGACCTAAGAATTTCAAGAAAAAGTTTTTTGCGACACCCTATTATACAACTATACATGCTACTGTGCAATATCGTTATTCATTTTACAAAATAATCATTCCCCGGTAGATGTCATCAGACTCAGCACCATTAATAATTATCACTAAATTTACACTGCTGCTTTTGAGTTCACTGTTATGGCCCTCCATTTCAAGAATTAATGCTTCTGTGGCCCATGGTGCCAAAATGGTTGAACAGAACGTCGTAAGGCTTTGCGAAGTGGAACTTATTTCGAACACAGTTTACAATCACCAAGACGCAGATTGTCTTGCTGAGCAGTGAGCACGGTCAAAAACACAATACACTATTTTTATCTTCAGTATTTGACCTATTTAGTTTGCACTGAGATCCTGATTAGTTGATCAGAATAACATAAAGAAAAAACCGTTCACCTCAAATAGGCGAAATGTTCGAAGGAATCTTGTGGACAGCAAGACGGTCGCAATCACAACCAAATGCCTGTAGCCAGGATTCATGGTCACATACTCAGGTCCATTGTAACAGTAAAGGTCTTCGTCTGATGTAATTTCATTTTTATTGTACACCGTCTCTCTCAAGATGAGTTCAACGTATGAAATCAAGAGTATGACCAACTCAATGTAGTTTAGAAAGATCATAAAGTAGTGCTTTCCAAAGGCAATTAGCTGCAATAAGCAAAAATAAAATTACTTTACAAGGAGGATAACAGTATCATTAGAAAATAGTTTGATAATAAATTTGAATGAACTAGCTACAGAGCATTAAAATGCGCGCTACTTTAAGAAGGCCAAAAATGATGTCAACAAGAGAAACCAGACTTTCCTAGAACTAGGGCTGTACCAAATAAGTGATTATCACAATTCGGTATTCGGCCGAATATGAATATTGCATAAAATAGGTCTACTGAAAACATTCAGTCACGGTACAGTTTTCCAAGAAAGAATTAGACTACCGACATTGGGATGCCACGATTCAGGCAGCAGGCAAGGCCTGGAGCAACCATAGCATATATTATGTTAATAAGAATGCTAGCAGCCGTATATGCAGAAATAGATGTCACGTGACCACTATTCATATTTGGTCCAACCATTACTATTTAGCCGAAAATAACAAATAGAGCTATATGGCTTGCTATTCAGCCCCAAAGCAAATACGAAGCAAATGTTCGTTACAGATCTATCTATAGCATGCATTTGTGCTGCATTATATGCAAATGGTAGTTCACTTCAAGAGCATGAAGTACTATAACATAAGAAACCCTGTCATAATATGCGTCTAGATATGGTTCTTATCACTGTGATATAATGGAAGCTCAAGGGTACAAAAAGATCCAGTGTCCCAAAGGGACTTTGCAGTTTTAAGTGCTCACTTGCTTTTCTGAAGTACGTGAGCTGGAAAATGGACAATGGAATGGATGAATCGCAATGTGGGCCCGCTTGCCTCAGGCCTTACCATTTCGTTCCCAGCTTTATGCCAACATCAATGGAATCCTATGAATGCTACATCAAATTATACAGCTTGGTAACAGAGGTAAGTAAAACACCTAGCTATGGGTGCAACACAGAGTCCCCCTCAGCAGACTATGAATCCACAAAAACTTAGTCAGACCCAGTATGCTAACTCTAACTGAACCAGACAGTACTGTACTGTATACTTGAAAAGCGCAAGTTCATTCTTAAGTTTCAAATGTATATCACTTGAACCACTTCACACATTAAACTCATACTGCTTTCAGGAATTGAGAAATCTCAATTAGGGAAATATTTAAGAAGTCGATTGATAGTGCTTTATGAAAGTGTGGTTAGACAGCAGAAGAATAACTTAAGAAGTTAAAGATACATTAAAATAAATGCTCATCAGCTTTAAGCAACTGAGGAAGAAGAATAAAAAGAATAAGAAGAAGAAGAAGAAGAAGAGGATGAGGAGGAAATGGAAGAGGAAGAAGAAGAGCTACTGAAACCCCCCAAAATCTGCCAAAATCCAAAAGCTTGAAGACAGAAAAGCATACCTTGAACAGGACCATAACGGAATATATCACAATGACAAAGAAATTGACAACGTCAAGCCATAGATCGTAAGTCCTGATATTCAGATTGATTGTACACTCCCACAGTAGTATAATGCCAACAAGGACAACAAAAAAGTTGGCCAGCAAGATAAAGTTAAGACAAAACTTCATCAGGTTGGTATTGTGAATGAAAAAGAAGAATCTCCTAATTCGATTCTCTTTAATCTCCTCCATTGTTATGGTGTTCAGGAGTTTTAAGGAAACTTCCATCTCTTCAAACTTTCTTTTCTGAAATGCAAAGCAATGTCTCACTAGTCAACAAAGTACCAACAGATATACCGTATGTTAGAGTAGTAGTGGTCATGGTAATGATGGCAGTAGTAGTACTACTGCAACTACTACTATTACTACTGATAGTAGTATAGTACATATTCTGTACCATTGCACAAAGCAGAAGTTATATGTATGAACAGACATTTTTCCACATTCCCAAAAGCTATTTCCTTGAATACTTCAAGAAATCACATTGTTGTTAGAGTGGAAGATAAGATAAAGGATACGGATATTCTTTAATTGCCAGTTTCTAACCACACATTTGGTGTCATGGAATGGTAATAAACATACATCACCTGCCGAGCTGTTCATCACAGTCTACTCCAAAATTTGACGTAATTATTATCATAAATCTGATATATTGTCTTAATAATGAAAGTCTTCTTCATTATGCCGTCTGCAGGAGGAATTTTGTGGTTATGGGTCCCAGGGGTAGGATGGTAGGAGGCAGCTTTAACCGGTGGAAGCACGTCAAGCAGTACCATATGTGGCCTCCTCCAATCCACTCTGATAGCATGGTAGGTGGCTGGAATCTATCACATCCAGGGCCGGCCTTAGCTAAAATGGCGCCCTAGGCAAAGCATGCATTTGGCGCCCCAGCATGCATTTGGCGCCATAGGCAAAGCATGCATTTGGCACCCCAGCATGCTTTTGGCCATAGGCAAAGCATACATTTCGCACCCTCAGATCCCCACTCAAACTCAATTGTTCAGCCCACGTCAGAATCCAAAGATGAACCAGCCAGAGCCTTTACACTCAGCCGAGTAATTTATATTTTTGTTATATGCACTGAAGGCAGGGTAAAATTCAATTTCGTGCACAATGGCTAAAAGTGCAAAAGGCTATTAACCTACATTTTGTGCAAATGACTCCCCCCACTAGAATTTGGCGCCCCAAGCAAATGCATGCTTTGGCTGTGCCTGAGGCCAGCCCTGATCTTCACTATCGAAATTGATCGTTGCGTAGTCTGAATTTACTACAGCTGACGACTGGCGCTAACATTGACAGATAGCCTACAGTTGTCTGAGTTTTTTGTCTAAAATTCTAAATAATTGGAAACCGATCCATATTGTCTTTTTATTCTAACTTCTGTCTTCTGTTTTTTCTTACGACTTTGGGCACCCGATAACTTCTGACGATTCATGGAATCATAGAATTTGAATTTGAAATCATGTAACTTTTAAGATCAAAAGATTCACACCAGACACAACGAATATAACACAAAAATTCTTCAGTTGTTGGCGTATTCAGGCGAAAGCTGTCACTATGTCAGTATCAGCCCATGGACATCGGATCTATTTATATTATTATATACAGACTACAGTGCTCAGAGTAAACAATGCCGATAAAATCAAATTTTATTAGTCGATATAAAATTTCTGCAGTCCTTGAAATTGAATAAGGCCTGCCTGAATTGGTGCAATGAAATCAATAACTAACTTAAATTCTTTCCAAAGTCTTCAGTTTAAAAGAATATAGTGTAAAAAAAATCGCCGGTGCCGCGGCGCCCCCCAAAGACTGCGGCGCCCTAGGCAACTGCCTACTTTGCCTATGCCTAAGGCCGGGCCTGACCACATCACACAGCTGTTCAATAACCTGCTAATGATCTTATGTCAATATGGTATGACCCACTCCTCAAATATTAATTGCAGCAATATACGGTACTATATATGCACAATGCATAAAGCTGAAGCAAAAGTAGATTGCCATACAGCTGAGCCTTCCAGTATGTGCCAACCTCTGTCAACAGATGCGCAATTGCACATATTCAGTATTAATCACAAATCATTACTGTTACATATTTGTCATATTTCACACATAATTCACACCAGTAATATAACTTTATCATACCAGGCACAACGCTATTAAATCATTGTCATGGGTTCAAAGGATCTTGCAATGAATACATACAAACACCTCCTACTTCGTAACCCTTTAGTGATGAGCACGTACTAAAATATACCAGAAGCAGACATAGCCTGTTGCTAAAGGGTTAATAAACTACAATGAAAACTAAAATATAATACGTACCACAATGGAAGTTTGCTTAAAAATGCCCTTCACTTCACAGATTTTCATCATCTTTTCGATATTTTTTATGTGCTCATCGTCATCTCGGGCATAATCAATGCTTTCGACTAAAGCCCTGACGGCTTCCAAAGACAACATTCCATGCTGATACTGCTTCCAGAAACTTGCCTAGAACAAAATTTAATCGTTTGTTCAAACAGCACACAGGTATTTAGATCATAGTCTCTTAAATGTCTATAAGTGACATCACTGTATCCTGTCTCAAGACTCATAGTTTAATCTCGTGACAGATTACAATCACAGAATAGCAAGCAGTTTGTGTCATTAGGTCACAAAATTGTAATTGTAATTAAAATACTTAGAAACTTCCACCACACCCAAGTCTAACCCACATGAAACAGTAAATATATGCTGATGGCAAAGAAAATCAAATCGTAATCAGAGGTCAATATCCAGAAGACCAATACACTACACGTGGAGGATACCTCCATGGAGGAGAGCGCCTCAGAGCAGATATGTTGAAGAGGCGCTAAATAAATTCTCAGAATGAATGAATGATACAGTTGATACACTGAGAGGGAACGCAATTTGAAAGAGGTTGGTTGCACAATGAGAACAAAATGACATTTATAAGTGACTCAGCAGAACAGATAGAGCCCAGAAAGAGTTCTAAAATGCACAGGAGACAGTTTAACATGTACTGTTACCTTGATCACGGTGCAGATGCACAACAATACAAAATAATTAGTAAACCTAACTATCTCTCAGATGGTTTTTATCGCAACCTTAAACCGATCGATATCAGCCGAAGCTGAGCTGGGAGCGCTCCTGAGTAGTAACCTTGGAGAGATGCTATATAAAGCCACATATAATGAACATAAAATATTACATGATAACAAGCAGTATAATGTTATAGGGATCCATACTTTTTTTGCACGGAAGACTTTCAGACGTGCCTCTCGCGATTCGTCGAGAGACTCGGGAACCTTCGGCAATAATTCTTTGGCCTCTGCTTGAAACGCTTCTCTGCTTTGCTTGCCGTGGACCCGTTGTTTCCTCGTCACCGGCTTAACACCTTCTATCAAATCCTCCAAGTTGCTCTAACGAAAAAGAAATTTATAACGTACATCCACGGCTGTAAACGGGCCCCTCCCCGAATGCCCGGGTATCCGTCGGTAGGATTGAGTCCGGCCTGGTGGATCATGCTGTTTCTCAAGTCAATAGGCAAAAAGATAATCACGAGAAAACTGCATGATCCACAAAGTTTGAACTCACATATTATTGCCAGAAATTAATCAGAGGACCGATTTTTTCAACTAATCAGTTTTTTGCTCTTTCCAGGCATGCAAGAATATGGGTGGTAGTCCTTGTGATTTTCAATGAATAAATCTGTAGATGTTGTCCAAATGCCAAATTACATTTTCACGAGATTCACCAAGTTTGCTGGACTGTCATATCACGGACAGGAAATTAACAAGGTATTGATATTTTTTCTCTAATCAGTTTTTTGTGCTCTTTCAAAATATGCAAGTATCTGATTATGATTTTTAACTTAAAACTTTGTAAATGTTGCAAAAATGCCAATTCACATTTTTTCAGCCACAGCAAAAAGAAAAAACACTTGAGAGATTTATGATGCAGAGTTTGATTGATTAGTAAATGCAGGTCGTACGTTTGATGATAACCGCTAGACTTATAAGATTGACTCGGTCATCATTTCAATATGAAATTCTTTGCCCTACATGAATCATGAATTCATTTAGCACTTCTCCTGATTACAGAGCATCTACCATTCCTGTGACCAGCTCTTCTCTCAGTAATTACATATTTGCTTTATTAGTCACAGTTATACTTTTGTTGGATTATCTACAATCCGTGAAATTGTAGATAAACCCCACCATCTATCATATTTGTAATCTTGAAATTTCGAAAGCGCCCGAAAAAGTTTAGTCACGCGAACCAGTTAATTCACAGCACCTAGTCAAACGGAATCCAAGTCTGCACTACTATATCAACTACAATCCATCACTGAATGATTGATATTTAGATCAAGATATCAACTCAAGCAATACCATGCTGAAACCAGATGGGACTACTGAGTTAGCTAATCTGGTCACCCACAGATAACAAAACCAGTTCCAAATGCATGAAATAAGAAAGTGTTGAAAAGTCAATAATTCTTATAGTCAAGAAAGACTTTCACAAACCTCTGAAACATAACCAGTTTTGTATGGAACTTCTAAGTAAACGTGCCTGTAAACAATGTCCCAATCAGCATCAGCAAGAAATCTAAAAACAGATGTGCAATATAGTTGAACGTTATAGTGCTGACTTGAGACAATAAGAAACACATTGTTTAAATGTCTTATAAGCCAAAGTGCAGCATAAACAGTTGGTAGCAATAAAGAATATACTTCTCACTTACATGTAAAAAACAAAAAATATGTAAGTATGTATGCAGACAATTAATTACTAGAGTACCTTTGAAGAAGACCACAAAAGCACTGCACATATCAAGTTAAATGTTGCTATCAGCAAGCAAACTGAGTTAACTCGAAGAGCAAATATGACAAAGATTTCGTAAATATTAAGAGTGAATACTGCAAGGATTTCACAAATATTTCTTCATTTCTCTATTTCTTGCATATGCTATAGCTCCCTTCAATCTCTCTGCTCAGAGGCGCTCCCGACCACAGCGCAGACACTGCATCGAAGTTTCACGCCGAAGCACACGAGCAATTGCACGATCCCTACATGGCGGCTTGAGGTGGACTCGAACCTGGAACCCTTCGACTCCAAGGCACAAAACCCACCACTACACCACCGTGCCTCACACTTAGAGCCAAACTGACAGATTTCCATCCGGAACTTATAGCAGACACCATGTTTGAACATCCTGACTCAAGTAGCATCAAAGTTGAGCAGTGATGACAGGTAAAAAAGCTTACAACTCATGAACCCAAACAACAAACAGTTCCTCACATGTGGTCAAAGAAAGCAGCCATTAAGGATCATTTTTAACCAGATGTCACCGTCCATCGAAATCTAGGGTTTTAAATCTAGCTTTAATAGGGAACTTTATGCTCAGAGGCCATTGGGTGATCAATATTAGAATGAACTAGGACCTAAAACAAATGTAGCTGAGATTCGTTTAAAGATTATATTATAATAAAACAATATCAAACAGTAAAATACAATCAATAATCCTATCTACTTATTGTGGCGTATTATCTAATAATATTATAGCTTGTTTCTTATCTTCCACGTTGGACTTTTCCAGCGTAGATGTAGAAGTTCTTCAGTTCGTATGGATTGGAATGAAGGTTTGAAGAGGAAGGAAGGTCACCTTCTTCTTGCTTGCCGTCGTTTCCAATTCTCTTCCGTAGCTGCGTAGACGGAGAATGCTGTAGCTGGCACAGCACTCTGTAGTTTCGTCCACCTCGTTGTTTCTCCACAAGCAACGGTAGCTTCTCGTCGCTTGCTCGTCTTGTTGTAGTTTCGCCCCTTTCTTCTGCCGTCGAACTCCAATCGCAATTGTAGTTCCGAATTCGATCTTCTCCGATGTCGATCGCAGTGCACTCGCAAGTGTCTCACCAAACTTCGCAAAGTTTCCGTACGACAAGCCCTGGTATCTCTATTCCCAAGGACTTATAGTCTCACCAGTGGGACAGGCCGACAACGTGTCGCCTTCCACACCCAATTCACCGTCAGATCTTCTGAATTACCGACAAGGAACGCCACAATCGTCAATGGCCGCCCTTGCTCAGAAATCTACGTCTTCTTCCTTCGCCATCTTTTCGCTGTCTAACTTTTCGTCTGCCGTTGTTGCCGTCTGCTCAAGTTTGACGCTGCTTTCTGCCCTTCGTTGTGTTTCGATAATTGATGTAGCGCGTATTCAAGAATTGTTATAGCGCTATTATTATTATCTAACTTAATGCCACAAGTAATATTAATTATAATCTACAATACGCCACATATTGTCTAGCTTAATTCTTACCTATTTAATACTTATACAATGCATCATTTAATAGGTTTGTTTGATAAGAAGCATTCTACCGCTACAAATGCCCCTCCTTCAAAAGACTGTTTACAGGCTTTAACAAACTAACCTACTTAACAAACTAACCTAGTAAACTAATTCACTTACTATACACGACATGACAATTAATACACTTTACTCACTGGCTTACACTTCTTCATTTACTTTATCTCAACTTATACTACACAATCCCTCTACTTAAATAGTCGGACATAACATTTTCGGACCCTTTAATATATCTAATGTTAAAGGAATAATTTTGGAGTGCCAAACTCCATCTCATCACCCTTGCATTTTTCATTCGACCCTCTTTCATATATTGCAATCCGCAATGGTCTGTCTCAATTGTAAATGTCTTTCCACAAAGATATCGGTCGAACCTGCTTATACCCCACATGATTGCTAAGCACTCTCTCTCTTCCACAGAATATCTTCTCTCTCGCTCTAACAGCTTCCTGCTCGCATACGCTATGGGATGATTCGTCCCCTCGTACTGCTGCATTATCACACATCCGATTCCACTCCCACTTGCATCAGTTTGTAGGATGAAATCCTTCTCTAAATTTGGAAGTCTCAGAATTGGTTCTTTCGCCAATTCGTTCTTCAACTTTGTAAAGCTAACCTCCAGCTCTTCATTCCATTCTACTATCCCAGGTGCTATCTTCTTCGTTAAGTCACTTAACGGTGCCATAATTTCCGCACAGTGTGGTATGAATTTCCGATAATAGTTTATCGCTCCAAGGAAACTCCTGACTTTTTTCTTTGTCTTTGGACGTGGCATGTCTATTATTTTATCCACTGATTTCTCCTTTGGACTTATGTCATCCTTGTTCAACGTATGTCCCAAAAAGTCAATCTTTCCATATCCTATTGAACACTTCTTCGGCTTCAATGTCAAATTCGCTTGTCTCACTCTTTCGAAAAATATCTCCAATGTCTTCAAATGTTCTCTCCATCCTTTATTATGTGCTAGAATGTCGTCGACATAACTTTGAAGATTTTCTGTTCCTTGAAGAATCTTCCTGATTAAACGGTTGTAACTTGACGCACTATTGATCAATCCAAAAGGCATCACATTGAACTTGTATATCCCGTTGGCACATACAAATGTAGTGTAGTCTTTCGATTCTGGACTCATAGGGATCTGCCAATAACCCTTGCAGAAATCGAACTTGCTGTAGATTTTACTACCACTCAACTTATTAAAAATATCCTCATTTGTCATCATAGGCTCAGGATCAAATATTGTAAGTTTGTTTAGCTGTTTGTAATTACAACACAGTCTATTGCTTCCGTCTGATTTCTTGACAACCACCAGCGGTGCTGCATAAGCTGCCTCTGATCTTTCTATCACCTTATTGTCTAACATCGTCTGGATCTCCTTATCTATTTCTTTTTGCAAATGGTATGGTGTTGGATAAGCTCTTTGTCTTACTGGCTCTTCACTCGTCAAATGTATTTCATGCTTCACTAAGTCTGTTCTCCCAGGCTTGTCTGTGAAAATGTCTTCATATTTCTTCAGTAGTTTCCTCATTTCTCCTTTTTGTTCTTCATCCAAATCAGGATTTATATCTACATCTTCATAGGTCTCTGTTTGTTCACTTACATATAAATCCAATATTTCTTCTTCTTCATCTTCTCCCACTTTTCCGTCATATACTACTGCTGAAATGTACGCTACGGTCTCGGCATCTTCTCTTTCGTGGTATTTCTTCAATATATTAATGTGATATGTCTTTATCTTTCCTTTCTCGATTTCAACTCTGTAATCATAGTCTCCAATCTTCTCTCTCACAACATATGGCCCTTGCCACTTTACTAACATCTTGTTCTTACAACTAGGCAATAGTAACAACACCTTATCACCTATTTCCAACTTCCTGTATCTCGCTTTCCTGTCATAATACTTCTTGTTTTTAGCGTTCGCTTTGTGTATCGCCTTCTGCGCCATATCATCAGTCTCCTCAATCCTTTCTCTCAAATCCTGCATATACGTATACACGTCCTTCACTTCTTCTTCCACTGTCTCATTGGTCCATAACTCCTTCAGGATCTGCACTGGTCCTCTACACGATCTACCAAATATTAGTTCGAATGGTGTGAAACCGTGACTCTCATGTACTGTGTCTCTCAACGCAAACAGTAATGGAGCTATATAACGATCCCATTCTTTCGCTTGTTCACCAATCAACTTCCTCAACGTCGCTTTGATGGTTCCATTAAGTCTTTCTACACATCCATTGCCCATTGCATGGTATGGACTCGTCATGGTGTGTTTTATCAATAGCATCTTATTTACTTCAGCCATGAGTTCGGAAGTGAACTGGCTTCCACGATCAGTATGGATCTTCTGAGGCACTCCCATACGACAATAAAATCCGAACAAAGCTTCTGCAACTTCCTCAGTACTAATTCCTTTCAATGGAATAGCTTCCGGATATCTTGTACTCAAGTCTATGATGGTCAATATGTATCGGTAACCCCTTGCAGACATAGGGTTAACTTCTCCGATTATGTCTATGCATATGTGTTTGAATGGTACATCTAATACAGGTAGATGACCCATAGGCGCCTTGTGGTTCACCTTCTTGTCAACTGACTTTTGACAAATATCACAACTCAACACATATCTCCGTATATCTTGTCCTATTCCAGGCCAATAGAATTCATTTAGAATTTTATCATGTGTTTTCCTCATTCCTAAATGAGCCGACAACAATGAATTATGTGCTACTGCTAACACTTTATCCCTCAATGGTTTAGGTACCATTAGTTGCCATTTCACCTCATCCTTCTGTACTTCTTTGTATCTTTTATACAACAATCCCTTCTTTTTCACATATGGTTTATCTTCTATGTTGTCTTCGTTACCATCCCATTCAATTGCTCTTTCCATTTGTTTCGACATAGTTTCATCTTGACTCTGCAACTCCTGTATCTCTTTTACTGACACATTCAAGTTCGGCATCTCCGCCACTTTCAATGGTTTGTATTTTGCTACCTTTTTAGCTTCTGCCCTAGTCTCCACAACTGCTACTGTCATTAATTTTTCATCTTGATTCCTCATCACATTGTCAGAAAATCTTACTGTTTTCTTTGCACCAATAGGTCTTTCTTCATGTTCTGTTTTTCTAATCAATATTCCTTTGTTTTCCACTTCAGTACATTTCTCAATTATTTCTTTTGGCTCATGATTTGTCACACTCTCAGTTCTTTCATCCTTAACCATGTACTTCAATCCTTTGATTTTCCCAATTATTACTGGCTTTATTGGCTGTTCCATCACCATCGCTTGTACTTCACCATTAAAATGTTCACTCTCGATATACACCTTAGCCAATGGGAAACATCTTAAACTCCCATCAACTAATACACAATGTGTTTCTTCTCCAGTCAACGCTTCTTCATTTATCAAAGAACGTTTTACAATACAACAACTTGCGCCTGTGTCGTATAAGCATCCCACTGTGTTTCCATTAACTGTCACCTGGTATTCACTCTTATCTTCAAGGCTAATACATCCATCATTGTCTTTTATCACCATTGCACTAGCTGCCATGTACATTGGTGGTATTTTATTATGTTCACCCTGTTTCATCTGTTGTTCTCCTCTTGTAACTTCAACCACTCTCTGTATTTCACTTTCTGGCTTAACCAAGTGTGCTCGACTTTCGAATATTTGTACTGCTGCTGCAGTGTGTTTAAATGTACCCCTGTTTTTCTTTGGGCATTGATATGCCTTATGGTTCTGTTCTCCACAGAAAAAACAAGTAATCTTATGTCCAGTTGCAATTTCTCTTTCTCTACTGAACCCTCGGTTTTGATGTACACCCTGATTTATCTTCACATCACTTCTACTCCTGTTCAAATTGTACCCAGACTGTTCCTTGGGTCTGTGTTCAAACGGTCTACCGTTCAACCTGTCACCATGGAATTTCACGTCTGATTTTGCAGACTGCTCGCTGTATTTGTAACCGTGTGCTTCAATGTGTGATTCCGCACAAACCAACATGTCCTTCAAACTCATTTTACCTTTCTCTTTTATAAACATACGAAGTTCAGTACTGCATGTCAGGTAAAACTGGTCTTTCAACAAGAGATCTTCCACTCCTTCATAAGTTCTCTCAAATCCCGCTTGTGCTAACCACTGTTGCATATACCTTCTCAATCTATGCACAAAACTAGAAGGTGTCTCTCCTGATTCCATTTTACTGGTTTTGAACTTGTTTCGATAACCACCTTCAGTAAGTTGAAATCTCTTCAACAGCTGAGTCTTCAAACACTCATAATCTTGCACTTCATCTGCAGACAACCTTTGGTATACTTCTAGTGCTCTGCCTTCCAAATGTCTAGCTAGCGTCAGCGACCAAACTTCTTTTTTAACTTCGTACGCAACACAGGTTCTCTCGAATCTCAACAAGTAGGCATCTAAACAATCCTTTGACTCGTTGAATATAGGGAATTTGATATTTCTAATTCCTTTATTGTTTTCTCGGTGATCTCCCTGTTGTTGACCATCACCGATCCTCATGTAGTCACTCTCGTGCTCTCGGTTTTGTTCCCCTCTCGAATCAATTTCACGCATTCTCACCTGTGCTTCAAGTCTCTTTATCTCTAACTGGTGTTCGCGCTGTCCCCTCGCTTCAGTTTCAGCTGCTTCACGATTTAGTCTGGCTTCTGATTCAGCGCTCCTAATTACTTCCAATTCCAGTTCGGCCTTCTTTGCTTGCATTGCAGCCTCTGTTTCAGCTTTTCTTGTTTCTATTTCAGCTTTTCTCGTTTCTGCTTCTGCTTCAGCCTTTCTCATTTCTGCTGCTGCTTCAGCTTCCATCTCTGCTTTTCTCGTAGCAGCTTCTGTTTCAGCTTTCCTCGTTACTGCTTCTATCTCAAGTCTCTTGACTTCTGCTGCTGTTTCAGCTAATTTCATCTCTTTGGCGATCTCTCTCTCAGTCGCTCTATCTTGCCTCCACTCTGCCTGTCTTTCTTTGACAAAGGCACGTGTCTCGTCCCCTTCCATGTTCATCCGTTTGGCAATTTCTAACCAAGCTTCAAAATCGCTGACAGACATACTTACTGTCTTACTTGCTGACTAGCAACTTATGACAAAAATATTGGCAACTATGTGCGCTATTTAAATTTCTAACAAATAGAAATTGTTCAATTCTGCAAAGTGTCAATTCAGTTCCACAACAACAACTAATAGTTCATACACCTACTGCAGTATCTTCAATCTACAACTTCAGATTTAGTCTCTAACAATCTCCTAGCTATAATTGTTCAAAGCTTTTCTAATACTGTTCAAAAGACAGTTTTTTACTGACTCAAATCTTTACTGAATTAAATCTTTAATGACTTAAATCTTTACTTACTCAAATCTTTACTGACTTAAATCTTTACTGACTTTTATCCCGGGCATGGGCACCCACTCGTGTCACCGTCCATCGAAATCTAGGGTTTTAAATCTAGCTTTAATAGGGAACTTTATGCTCAGAGGCCATTGGGTGATCAATATTAGAATGAACTAGGACCTAAAACAAATGTAGCTGAGATTCGTTTAAAGATTATATTATAATAAAACAATATCAAACAGTAAAATACAATCAATAATCCTATCTACTTATTGTGGCGTATTATCTAATAATATTATAGCTTGTTTCTTATCTTCCACGTTGGACTTTTCCAGCGTAGATGTAGAAGTTCTTCAGTTCGTATGGATTGGAATGAAGGTTTGAAGAGGAAGGAAGGTCACCTTCTTCTTGCTTGCCGTCGTTTCCAATTCTCTTCCGTAGCTGCGTAGACGGAGAATGCTGTAGCTGGCACAGCACTCTGTAGTTTCGTCCACCTCGTTGTTTCTCCACAAGCAACGGTAGCTTCTCGTCGCTTGCTCGTCTTGTTGTAGTTTCGCCCCTTTCTTCTGCCGTCGAACTCCAATCGCAATTGTAGTTCCGAATTCGATCTTCTCCGATGTCGATCGCAGTGCACTCGCAAGTGTCTCACCAAACTTCGCAAAGTTTCCGTACGACAAGCCCTGGTATCTCTATTCCCAAGGACTTATAGTCTCACCAGTGGGACAGGCCGACAACGTGTCGCCTTCCACACCCAATTCACCGTCAGATCTTCTGAATTACCGACAAGGAACGCCACAATCGTCAATGGCCGCCCTTGCTCAGAAATCTACGTCTTCTTCCTTCGCCATCTTTTCGCTGTCTAACTTTTCGTCTGCCGTTGTTGCCGTCTGCTCAAGTTTGACGCTGCTTTCTGCCCTTCGTTGTGTTTCGATAATTGATGTAGCGCGTATTCAAGAATTGTTATAGCGCTATTATTATTATCTAACTTAATGACACAAGTAATATTAATTATAATCTACAATACGCCACATATTGTCTAGCTTAATTCTTACCTATTTAATACTTATACAATGCATCATTTAATAGGTTTGTTTGATAAGAAGCATTCTACCGCTACACCAGACTCTGATCTCAGACGGCCAGAACATTTTATCGAGAGTACCAGTAATTTCATACTAGCATGTGCAACATTGGTGCAGTAGTTACTTTCTTACCAACGTATAATACTGGCGAGTATCAACTCAACAAGTGTTGCGATTTGCTGTCCAGTTAATAATCTCAAAGCCCATAATTATGGTTCCCGGACAATTCGTCCCCGGACAATTCGTCCCGGACAATTCGTCCCGGACAATTCGTCCCCGGACAATTCGGACCGGACAATTCGTCCCGGACAATTCGTCCCCGGACAATTCGTCCCCGGACAATTCGTCCCGGACACCATTACCGTATACAGATGTCGACCGGAGATACTGCTGCGCATCAAAATTCAATTCGAAATTGAAAATTATTTCATTGTTCTCAAAGCAAATGTAGGCCTAAACATAATATAACATAATATAACACTTGGCTATGACATTAAAGGTATATTTAGAAAGCAATAGGTTGGCCTACTCCAGAATGTACAAGTCACGCATAGACTGAGGCTAAAGTAGGCTATAGCCGGTCCGAATTGTCCGGGGACGAATTGTCCGGTCCGAATTGTCCGGGTCCGAATTGTCCGGGTCCGAATTGTCCGGGACGAATTGTCCGGGGACGAATTGTCCGGGGACGAATTGTCCGGTCCGAATTGTCCGGGTCCGAATTGTCCGGGACGAATTGTCCGGGGACGAATTGTCCGGGACGAATTGTCCGGGACGAATTGTCCGGGGACGAATTGTCCGGGGACGAATTGTCCGGACACCCATAATTATATACTGTAAAAAGTCCACTTGCACCACATCAATGAAAAGCGTTCGGACACTATCCAAAATACTTATAAAGAGCAGCAGCTGAGAGACATAGCGCCAGGAGCGTGCGCTACGTCACGCTAGATTTTCAACAGAATCAAATTTGATAAGTAAAAATCTGTAATTGATCAACTACATGTAGATGTTGATCAAAATGACATGCCACAGAAACAAGTTGCCATCTTGGTCTCATCATAATTAACTGCTGTTCTCATATGCAGCAGCAAATATTTCTTCGTGGTGGTGTAGTGGGTATGTTCGTTGCCTTACAGCCGGAGGGACCTTGGGCAAGTCCTTCACTCGCAATTGCTTAGTGCCTCAACGTGAAATGTTCACCGATTCAATGTCCGCGCTGTAGTCGGGAGCGCTTCTGAGTAGTTTTCTTGAAGGGGCGCTATAACAAGTGCACATACATACATACATACTTCTAAAATATAGCATGCAAAGCTTCTGCTGGACTTGACCAACATTTCACAACTTATTATAAAATAAATTTGCAACGTGCACAAGGTCACACCAAAATGTGAATCTGAATGTAAATATTAGAGGCTATGCATCGCAAATGGATATCAGACAGATCAACGAATCAAAGTTGGCAATTTGGAATGAACAATTTCTGATCATGCAGTAAAAATCCCGAACTGGCGATCATGAATATTCTAGAGAAGCACATAGCTGATATTAGCGATCGGCTAATCATTTATTCATATTATAATATAATAATATTGCCACTGTGGTGATCGCTCTCCTTCGATATATCGTTCCCTTTGAGATTTGTTCAGCAAGAGAGTGGGTGTCCTTTTTGCAAGTTGAGCGATCAAGTGAGATTAAAGTGAGATAAAAACAATCTCTTCGCTAGTTTTCCTAGTTAATTCCTTTGTTCCTTGTTTCTATAGTTAATGTTCCTTCGTTATTCCTCGTTTTTCCAGTTATTCGATAATTAGTTATAGTTCTTCGTCAAACTGTTAGCATTATTGTAAATACTGTAATGCTCCCCCCTTCTTGCTGGTCATAGAGAATCAAGAAAGCAGCAAAGGAAAAAGCCGAGCACTGTATACAATCACATTATGATTATAAATGAAGGCACACCTGTCCGCTCTGTAAGTCTTCAGCGTTGATTGAATGACTTCTCTCAGTCCCTGAATCGCAGTGGCCATTGTTATACGCTTGAACAATGGCACACGACGCATGCCTAGAGCACACACACAGGTAGTGCACAACTATAACACAGTAAAAGACATTGCAACACTGAGGAAAGAAGCAAAGAAGTAAGAAAGTAAGGAACTGATTGACTGACTGACTGACAAAGTGCCTAACTGGCTGGCTGGTCATTGGTCAACCATCACTTGGGAACTAATTGGCCTTAAAATCAAATGTAAATTCGCAAAATGCATCAGGTCTGACATTTCTTATTAAAAATTGAAAGGTAATGCATAAGCTAGAGATCTGCCACCAATGCCGCACACACAGAAGATAAGCCACCAAGGATAACTTGTACTTCGAGCATCTTTCTGTACATGAACAGCGCTCTGGTAAAACATTCAAGGTCACTGATGCAGAGCTTCTCTACATAACGCAACACAATTATCACAGGGATACATATTACCCATATATACATACATACATGCATACATACGACACACATACGGTAGTTGCATGCGATGCGCATACACATCCCTCACATGCATACATACAAATCCTGTGATGTCATAATATAATATCACTTTTCAGATACTCCTTGTTTTCCTTCTCCTCATCATCATCGGCACAACCGTATAAACAAACTGTGTATAAGCATGTATCAATTCAAGACAAAGATGAAGTCTATTGTGCTAACCAAAGAAGTCTAATGCCATTGTAGTTGTTGCTCCGTTGATAAAAGATGTCAGTACAAACAGGCCGCATATGTGAAAATACAGCTAAAGATAACAAAAAAATCATCATTCATGATCATACCTTTAGTCCTGTACAGTATAGACAGAAATCCAGAACAATTTGTTTAACTAATATTCATAGAATTCTTCTGACTGACTGGAGCATAGACTGATAGCAACATAAAGCAATCTAAATTTTCAACACCTCAGGATTTATTTACTTGATGCACATACAAGTCACTTTGAGTACAGAACGATACAAATAAAATGCAAAATTTTCTCTTAAAGTCTAAACTATGCTACAACAAATATGCAGTTTAGCACAATGCAAGGATTCAAACTATGAACACAATGGTCATTGGTCAGTTACCCCAGCACTAATTCTCAGTCCAGAATGAGACTTTAATAGTGACACTGTACATAACAACTGCACTTAAAGCATTGGCTGATGCTTACTGTACTTTTTAAAAACTAGTCCATACTTCAAAACCTGGGGTCGGAAGTCAAGAAAATCCTTGGAAAAGTAAAAATGGCTAAGTTTAATCTCTGAAAGCGTTTGTAAGTTCTCAGCAAAACAACTTTAAGTTAAGAATCGTATCATTGCGTGACTTTGTGAATATTCACCACTTTTAAGTAAGTCATCAAAGCAGTGCAGAGCTGAAGCACATTTCAATCTATGAAATAGTTTTTTGTCTTGGAGTTCTAGTAAGTAATCCAGTGTTCAGAGAACAAAGTTAATGAATATGTAGCTCAGCTACAAGTGACAGTGTTTAACTGGAACAAGTGTGGCCAATGATCATTAGAGTTATGAGTTCAACTTCATGCATCAGTCGTAAGCAAAGTGTTTGCAAGCATGTGTCTCTGCTACGGCTCCAGCAGTAAGTATAATTTCTCACCCCTATCAGATGAGAGGTATTAAATGGCAAGTTCTGCGATGTGCTGCTCTCATGTCAGGACCTTTTTTTATTCACCTCAGGCAAGCTCATGGGCCACAAAAAGGAGATGAGTGTCTCCCCTAAGTCCTACTATATGAAGTGGCACCTATACTTTACTAAGTAAGCTTTTGGAGAAATAATGCACCGGTAGTCTACAACGTGGTATTACCGAGTCACAGATGTATGAAAAAAGAAATCTGTGCCAACAGCATTGTCAGTCTCACGCATTTCTATGCATCACAGAAGAGAACACTATGAAATACAAAGAAGAGAGACATCGAGGTCTTCAATGGTCATAAATGAAAAGCTGCGAAATGAACTTGCAGAACAATACGCCCTTTCACAACATACGCATGAATGCACCGTCGTACGGCACATAAGATAAATGAACGAGCATAAATGGGAAACGACCTTGAAAATCTGATGAGTATCCTCCACATTGACATCCGCCTTTGCCAAGACTGAATGGCATAGACTCATTCCGAGCAGAAGAGTAGTTGCTCGGTGCGTTTCGCACCACACAACGGACGCTCCCTCTGGAAGAGTCATACGATAGCCACCGAAATATAAAAACGGCAACATCAGAATCGCCATAATGCCTCTGTAAGAAAAAACATCACAGATAAAAATAATAACAATGGTATGCTTGCATGTACAAATGCCTAACGCATCAATTGACGATTGGATTGCATACAGTCAAAGCGCTGCTGTAAAAACTAAAATCCATAGAAAATCAGGCTGAAATTGAATAGATAAGAGAAAGCCAAGCTGCAGCAGGTAAGCAGCAGAAAGAAAGATATGTGCTGTTCTGAAAGACATGCACATATGAATGCGTTTATACATACATGCATGTAAGCACATAATATTATCAATAGTACAATTGAAATAGTTCACTTCATACATCACATAAAAGGACTGAATAGATGACTACGTGACTGATACGAACAAATGCAGCTTGAGTAGTCAAGACGGGAACAATGAAAGAGTGGACAAGGTCACAAGGGTAGAGGTGAGAAAAAATAGTTAATGAGATGAATACCAAACTGAGCTGATGCAAAGTCTGGTAATAAGAAGTCACGACATAGCAGGTTTATATGCTGAGTAGAAGCTAACTCTTGGCCCAGAGAAATGTCAAGGACCTACACAAAAGGTTCACAAGAAAGTGATCAAAGGAAACTCTATATAATGTTAAGGTTTTCATGTCTGTTTCTGCTTATGCTTTAGACACCAGTGCTAGAGAAATTGTCTATCACTCTGAACATAACTAAACAATGGAGTCCCATCCAGGATAGAAAATTGACACCATGCATGTTCAGGGGGGAGTGCATCGTTCATTAAACACTAGGAATTATGGTACAATAGACTATCAAAAGGGCCTCATCGTCAGGAAAACGATGGACGAAAAGAAAGAAGATAAATCGAAATGTTTAAAGCACAAGACTTCAAACACAGACAATATGCTAATCTTTTCTTCAGACCAACACGTTGTCCATGCTGCGACCATGCATACAGATATTTCTCAATATGTAACACCACTGACGGTATAATTATCAAATCTGAGATTTTTCCTGGTCATTTTAAAAGTTTCACTGGTTTATGCTTCAGCTGAATGATTCTTCACTTTTTCAACGAATCCACAGATGATTGCTACCTTTTCGGTACTGTCTATATGTGTATTGTGTAATCCTAATAGTAGACTCATCACGCACTTCATTAATACATCCATCTATTCGTAAGATCTGTACAAGTAGCTACCTTGAGAAGATATATTGAAAATATAGCGTCAGCGTCATTAGCACATCGGCCGAGTCAATTTGTGAGATACGAGCTTTCTGGCGAGTCAGCTGAATGCCGGCCAAAACATAGATGCACGAACTAGCAATAAACTTTAAGATGTCAAACATCCTGAAAACAAAATCAACCATGAAAAACACCATCATGGCACGTGTAATTAACCAAATCTGATTCAATCTTCTTCTTTTTCAGGTTATCTGCCTCTAGGCATGCAGGTTCGAACGCAAAATGCTGCCACTTCATCCTTCATTGTCCTTTTTTTGGCAACTTATCTTATCAGATCTAATCTAATCTCTAAATTAATCAAATTACCTTCATCAAAAAGCTCCAGTGAAACCACAGTCAGAGAGATTAGTCTATTAGCAAATCCAGGCCAAAGTCAAAAGATTCGCTGAAATCAATTAAAGTATCTTATTCATAATAGCTTAAACAAATGATTCGACAAAAGAGTGACTGATGTTGATGATGAAGATGATTGATAATGATGACAATCGACAAGTACCTTTGTAGGTAGGTGTCATTGCCTAAATAAAAACAGACTCTTCGCTCGCTCATCACCAACATGAAAGACAACACTGCCAGGACAGATGACATGTTCAAAATGGAACCTGCAACCAATGTAACACCATGAACACATATACAAATTTAAGAAATCTCACATAAATCAGCCAGTGTCAGGGCTATTGGTAGTTTCATTGTCATACATCAATGGCTAAGAACATGCAGATCATGTTCCACATCTCAAATTTCATTATAGGTACATTTCATCTTATTTTTTATGTTGGGTTATTACTGAGCAGTGGTGTTCTTTCGTGGGTGCTGGCCCTAGGGCTGGGAATGGGTTCCCTGTTGCACCCTGTCTGCTACCTACAGGTCACACCACTATGTTCATTACAAACTAAAAAAACTTGTCCTATTTCATTGCACCGTAGCTGGGAGCCCTTCTAAGTAGATTACCTTGAAGGGGTGCTCATTAATAATAATAATAATAAATAATAATAATAAGCAAATGCACTAAACTGGATCCCGGTTAAAGACAGACTCTAAAGATCATCCATCCTCTCTGGTCATGTCCCTTGATGGTAAGCACGACCTGAGAACATATATTGATCAGCAAATTGTAGGTCAGCCTAATCAACTAAATCAACTCTCTGTACTATGTAGACACCTATTGATGTTGATACTCTACATCACCTATTGATGTTGATACTCTACATAAGTGCAGCAACCGAGGAAAAGTCAAACTCTTTGGCAAGTTTTATATCCGTGTGTATATATATTTATGAAGGCATTTATCTTTGAGCATCGTCCACTATACTCTTTAAACAGATTTGATCTTCCAGTAGGCCTACCTCCTAATAGAACGGCTATGGCTCAGTCCCGTTCCTTTACATCAATCGGCCCCTCTCTTTTGAATACGCTGTCTCCTTCTACTCGATCTCAACTTCTGACTGGTAATCCCTCCTCCTCATTTTCTTTTCTCAAACTCTATTTCTTCTCTCGCGGCTTTGCGCACTGGGAGCGCCTCTGAACGGTTCACCCTAGTAGAGGCACTTTATAAATGTTTTTTATACAATACAATACAATTTAAAATAGCACAAGTTAAGTAAGTCACAAAAGTACTGTCTGGTAAACATGGCTGTTTTTAAGGAATTTTTAGAACTGCACAACCCTTCTTTCCTTTCCCATCCTCCATGGTAAATTACTTTCAATCGGAGGTCAACGGCCTTTTTTGTCAGTTTTAACTGTACAGAAGTGGTTCTACAACTGCACAAATCCGTTTAGAACTGCACATTTTGTGTACAACTGCACGTTAAAAAACCCTGCTGATAAAACAATAACTCCTAATATGTTAGAAAAGCACATGGTTTCAACACTCTGCAAAGGCCTTTAAAAGCCACTAGATATGTCAAACAAATGTTGTCATAAGGCATAAGCTGCCGTTAAACTCTGGATCCATCAACCATCCATCCATCCCAAACACATGCATGCAGAAAACACATTCACATAGATAGGCACACTGCATGGCAATGCACAATACATGCTGCACCGAACTATATTATGACAGACTACTTACTAACTAGATATGTCAGATACCCATTGGAAATGACTAGAACTATTTCTATAACAGGGTCGTTGAGTATCTTTGTGAGCCATGCAACAGTAATCCTTCCCATCAAGTATCCAAAGGTTGGTGCAGCAACGAGTTGACCAAAGACATATAGAATTTTGGAATCGGTAAAATTCCAATCTAGCAAAAACACACACAAAAAATGAAAGTCAACATCTACAAATCATTGCTTTATCCAAAGATGGTAAAGTTTGGTAAATATGATCCAAATGATACAATCACATCATAATATCGAAAAGGTGTCAAAGTTGGCAAATATGATAAAAAATGATAATCGCTTTATAATATCGAAAGGAAATAAAAGTTGGTAAATATGATAAAAATGATATAATCACTTGATAATATCGAAAAGGAAATAAAAGTTGGTAAATATGATAAAAATGATATACCGTAATCGCTTTATAGTATCGAAAAGGTGATAACAGTTGGTAAATATGATAAAAATGATATAATCGCTTTATAATATCGAAAAGGAAATAAAAGTTGGTATATACGATAAAAATGATATAATCGCTTTATAATATCGAAAAGGAAATAAAAGTTGTTAAATATGATCCGATAATCACTAAAATTGTAATATTGAAAAGGTGATAAAAGTTGGTAAATATGATTCAGATGATATAATCCCCCCTTATAATATGATAAAGATGGTAAAAGTTGGTCTAAATGATATGATCCTTTGGGTATGTACATGTAGAATGAAGAAAGTTTACCATCAGTATTTTCTTCATTTATAAGCTGGAAATTGTTCGCAAATGAGGCACAAAAGCAGGCAATAGCTATCGTTATAAAGGCTTCTCCCTCTAATAATCTGCACAGTGTTTTAAAACTTCCTAAAATACAAAAAAGCACATTCCGGTTAATTAGGCAACAGTACAACAATAGCACCCAGTCGCGCAATTACATTTAAACAGAAAACTTCCACAGCGTTACTACAGTAATGAGAAAAAACCTCAATTGATGCAATTCAAAATTAACAAGTATAACAGAATACGACATTAGTACAGTCTCAAATCAGTATGGCAACCTACAGAAGATAAGAAGCAGCCTACACAAGACACGCAATCTTACGGCGAATGAGAACCCGCTTCGGTGACCGCGCATCTACGTGGCCGGCCTCAGATGCTGGAAAAGTCTTCCTCCCGCCTTGCGAGTCGCTGACTCAGTTGACTGCCCATTTTTGTATGAATTGATTTTGTGAGATCCTTCACCACTGCAGCTCTTTGAAAAGGTGCCACAACAATCCACATGTTCTCTAGCACAGAAGTGCTTTATGCGCATGAGACATGGTTTATGCACTTACCAATGTACATAATAAGCCAGTGGTCTGGTAGTCTCCAGTTTTGAACTGTTCAGAAACTACACATACCAAATTTGACCCAGATTGAACTGGTTATCTGCTTCAAACACACTTCAACAGTGCAATGTCATGCAATTTCTGTTATAATTTAGATCTGCATCCTCTTGTGATCAGTAACACAAAATGCACTTTTTAAAAGAACTGGAAAATTCGTTATACAAATAGGTACATAAATTTTCTGATTTGGGGCACAGTGGTGTAAGGGTATGTTCGGTAACTTGGAACCGGAAGACTGCGTGTTCGAATGCACCTCAAGCAGCCGCGTAGGAACCCTGAGCAAAGTCCTTCACTCGCAATTGCTCATGAATGCGCTTCGTCGTGAAACCCCTATTCAGTGTCCGCACTGCAGTTGGGAAAGCCTCAGAGCAGAAACCTTGAAGGGGGCATTACAGGAAGTGCTCATACCTACATACGTACAAGTCATATGCACATACATAAATACATACTGTGTCCGGCTAAAAAGTAGCCCTCACAAAAAAGTGTCATAACTCGGTCAAAACTTTTAGGATTTGTCTTAAATTTTAAATACAGCTGCAATATAGTTGTCCATGGGCAACAGTGACCATATTTACACGAAATCCTAAAACCGATTAGAAATATTCGTGAGTTTTCAAATTTATGAGCGTTTTAAATGGAACACCGAAAAATTGAACTTTCCAACATGGAAAACCTGAAAGGAAGTGAAATTCGGCTATATATGGTGTTCAAAATGTCCTTCTTGTTCACGAACACACGACCGTAAATGTAGTAGTTGTCCCGGGAGACACTCGGCTTCATATCCCGCAGCTGTGGCCACCCAGCAGTCCAGACCTCGATCCGGAGTAACAGCTACATTCCTGGAGGAGCGCGTTTTTCGTTCTCGCATATTCATGACATCGATAACCGTCGGGTGTAGGGCACGTCTGATTGAAGAGTGACAGATGTTTGACCAGGTGATCATCGACCGGACCTCAAACAGTAGCGTCTACGTCTACGGTCATGTGTCCGTGAACAAAGAGGACATTTTGAGCATCATATATAGCTGAATTTTACTTCCTTTCAGGTTATCCATGTTGGAAAGTTCAATTTTTTGGTGCTGCATTTTAAACGCTCATAAATTTGACAGACCCACGAATATTTCTAATCGGTTTTAGGACCTCATGTAAATATGGTCACTGTTGATGTCTTTAAAATTTCAGAAAAAATCCTCAATGTTTTGACCGAGTTATGACACTTTTTTGTGAGGGCTACTTTTTAACCGGACACAGTGTACATACATAGTACATACATATTTAAAGTTTAGCAGTACTGTAGCTGAGAGAGAATCAATTTGCACATGCCTTAAATAAATGCCATAATAAAAGCTAGAGCGAAATCTTCTCTACGTACCGATCTCTTTGAACAGTTTTAAGACTAACGTAGGATCAGTCAGACTTGTTACACTCGCATATATTACGCATATCCAGACCGGCCATTTGTACCACAATATAAATGCATAGTGGACAAATAGTGTTCTCATTAACACAGTCAGTGCTGAAAAAAGCAACAGAAATATTTAAGTTCACATTATATATCATAAACACAGGTCCAGATAAAAAAGATGCATTAAATTGCGTTAAAAAATTCATTAAATCTATAGTTTCAGTTTGTTTAAAGAGACAAATTTATATGGCAATTCATGAGTAAATCTGAATGCAAACGAAAGTTTAGCAAAGCCTGAAGCAGAAGCCACTCAAGAGAATATAATATAGTCAATCAATAATTACTGTATCTGTTCTGCAATCTAGGTTAGACATATTGTCATTATATGAACTGCTCTTGCACTGAAGAATATTTTGACTGAAGTGATCAATTTCTGAAAACATGATCAGGGTCAAGGTCATATGGCTGCCATAGAAAAATGTGTACATTTACATCTATGTGCAGCACCTGATTCTTATTAAAACATTTGAAAGAGCTAATCATTAATCCTTTTACAATGTATGTATGCATGAACACCCTTGTGATATGTTCATGATATGTTTTATTAGTTAATGTGAGATCTGTAAATGTGCTCAGCCTTTATCAGAAAGCCTTCAGACAACTGTATAAAATCAGCAAAAACAGGTCAAGATTCCAGCCTGTTTTTTTAATATTATGCACAGCAGTACCGGTATATACATGCTAGTGCATTTGTTATTATTCAGAATATTTGAAAATAAAAAATTCATGCAAGTACTGAGAATTCATCTTTTAGCAAACTGCCTCTAGATAACTATGCATCGGAACAACGTTTACCTGCGTTAGTTGCTGCAAGTGCATAGCAAAAATTTCTCGAAAAACATTCAAAGTACACTAAATATAGTTACGCTCAACTAAACAAAGCAAAAGACTCAAAACTTGTCATACCAAAACCAAAACTTCCAAGAAACACCACTTGAAGACATAAACTTGCGAATGTTCGCGCATCCATCGCAAAAACTGCTTCAAACAACAGAAGTGGAAGCCAGATACACTTGAGCGTGTAAGGACCCAACTCATAAACGTCGACGAAATCGATCTGCGTTGGAAAATTATGCACGTGAGTGAGAAAGCCGTAGCCCACTCCGACAAAGAACAATACGAGATCGAGGATTGGAGACAGCATTCTCCCTCGAAGTCTCGTGGATCGTAGAATCCCTTAAAAAACGCACAATCGCACATCACAATTGAATCACATAATTACCTTATTGAATGGAACTTGTTAGCAACAATGGCACAAACAAGGACACTGCTTTGTAATCTCTAACTATCATGCCACCAACATGGTGAAATAACTGTTTTATAAAGTATGATGGCTAATTAACTTTAGGTAAACTTAGTGTGTGCTTATTTGTATGTACATATTGGTGAGGGTCAGCAAAATGTACGAGTTGTAACAGAGGGAGGGTAAAAAATATGATTTTTATGTACGTAATATACGAATGGACCCATACCGGTTGCCCGACTGAGCTGCCTTGATCGCGTCCTGTGCCTTGCAGCCCACTTTATTGGCCACATATCCAAATCTCAGCCACATCTTAAACTATATGTGTGACTTCTCCACTGGCTTCCTCTCAAGCAACGAGTCAAGTATGGGATTACTGCTCTAGTCCTGGTGCTGCCTCCTAGGCCTCACTCCTGCCTGCTTTGAGAGCTCTGTAGCCCTACTCTTACTGCTCGCCACTTCCGCACCCTTGGCTTAGCTTAACAATGTCTGCTCTCAGTCCCTTTTGCTCGTACTTCCACAATGCAGAACTGAGCCTCGTCGGTAGTAGGACCCTACTAGAATAGCCTCCCCTGGATGCTTTGCTCCTTTCTAGAAGTTCATCCTCTCTCATCTTAAGAGTGATATGAAGTAGCCTCTGAGTAGTCCCTCTTGAAGATCTGCTTATACAAATTCATCTAATGAATGAATAACTAATGAATGAATAAATAAATGAATTAATTTGAGTGCGGATGTGAATTCTCTATATCTGGTCAAGTCACAGTACATTGCGGAATGTACTTCACTCTTTCAACTTTGGTCTGACGCTGCATGGAGTGTCTGGTTTCCATGTACCTGCGGGAGCTCTGCTGTCTCACCTGTTGTCCAGCAACGATCTGCCCTCCGATTGGCTGATCAAATTGAACTCTTAGTCCCTTGCCCATGGACTACTATATTGCAGCAGCACTCTGTCTCTGTGGCTGGCCCTAGAACTTGGAATGGGCTCCCTGTTGCACTCCACCGGGAGCCTCCGCCTGGTGCCTAGAGGTCACACCACTGTTTCTTTGGCACTTAAAAAGCTCTGCTTTCTTTAGCCATGATTAGACTGGGAGCGCTTCAGAGTTTATTACCTTGAAGGTGCATTATATGAAAACTCAATAATAACAATAATAATAAGTCTTATTGGCAGTGCTGGGGTTTGGAGCTCATCTGAGTAGTGCCCATGAAGAAGTGCTATACACATTCATTTAATGAATGAATGAACATATGACTGAATTTGTGTGTGGTCATCTTCAACGGGAATTGAAAGAGAATGTCAAACACAGATAAACGCAGGCACATCCCAAATGGGCAATTTTTGCAGATGTCATTGAACGACAAACAACAGACTTTGTCGCTACATTCTAGTGCTTCAATACCTTGCCAGTATGGCAATTTTGTCCACCAGAACCTGAGAAATTCCAGCAATTCCATTAATTAATATACTTTTGAGGATCATACCAGCTAGATATTAGACATAGGCATTACCTGACTATATACCTGAAGACAGTGCATACCTGCAATAGTGCATACACCAAAGATGAATAACAGGAACGGTGGTGCATGTTGCTCTCGTGTTACTCTGAACCGTGGCTGCTCCTTGGTTGTACTCTCCATCCTCTTCTAAAACCCAGAAATTTTATTGTTGGGGTAGCCAGTCGCCACAACTTAGAAAATCTAGGAGTTGCTAAAAGGTTGATAATTAATCGACAACGTAATACAAGATCTTGATATGCTGTCAGAAAATAATGGGTTCCAGAATGTCCTCAATCCTCCCTTTTCTGTTCATGGGTACATTGGTAGCAATAGAAGTTTAACTGGCCAATTTATATGCCAAGAGCTTTGAGATTCATGTGTATCCATCAAGAAATTGTACCTTCCTTTGCTTTGTTGATGGATACGGGTGCCATACAACAAAATTATGATTTTCTGGCTGATATCACTTATTCGATTCCTGACTTGTTTCGTTTCAGCACAATTCATCGCTTCTGGGGGTTATTGCTGAAAATGTTCGTTCAGGTTTCATGTTCGCATTACTAAAAGTCGAGTATAGGCCAGCATATGCTTCTACCATACACTGGCATAAATTGGAACACAGCATGTGTAACGTAGACTCAAAGCACTACAACATTAATATTTTCCTATTTTGCTCAATTACTTTCTTAGCAGTATAAATTATTCATTCATTGATTTCGCCATAAAGATTTATATAGTACCCCTTCAAGTTTACTATTCATACTTCTAGTATGTCATTTATAAATCAAAACAAAATCGATAGCCAGAGGGTCAAAATCCGTGAATCCTCATCTAGAAAATAACTGATAGCAGCGAGGGCGCGGTGGTGTAGTGGTGCGTTCAGTGCCTTAGAGCCGGAGGGCTCCAGGTTCGAATACACCTCAAGCCGCCGCGTAAGGACCTTGAACAAGCCCTTCACTCGCAACTGCTCGTGCGTTTCGACGTTAAACTCCCATGCAGTGTCCGCCATGTAGTCGGGATAGGGCTGCCAACCATCCCGGATTCGCCGGGACAGTCCCGGAATCGGCCATGTGCGTCCCGTGTCCCGGATTGATCTCAAATTGTCCCGGAATCTGTGGTAGAGATGCACTTGACAAAATGTTGTTATTTTGCACACTATTATACTCGCAATTTGAGTGATGATTTTGCGTTCTGCGATCTATTAAACCTAACGTTGTTGGCTCAACATCGAATGCTAGACAGCTCTGGGTTCAAGTCTTGAAAACTTTACAAACCACTGGCATTCAGTAGCATTTTGTGTCCTAAGCCGATGTAGGTTAGTCTGTTCTGATGCTTTTTGAGAGATGACGTGCTGATTTCCACGATTTGGTGCCTATGCAATAAAATTATATGTGGACAGTGTAAATTGGTATAGCCTACATGTCATAAATTTATCTAGTGACTGCGGGCGTCCCGGAATGGCAAAATCAAAAGTTGGCAACCCTAAGTCGGGAGCACTTCTGGGTAGCGAGCTTGAAGGGATCATTACAATGCGATAAATAAATAGGGCCTAGAGCAGATCTAATTTACGAAATAAAACATTGTATGGCGGCACCTTCAATGAGACCGCGTTTAAACCGAATGGCGCGTATACGCCTACTCAAAAATCATAATGTCATTACTTGTTTTACTAGCAACACTTATAAAAGCAGCGTAATAGTCTACAAAATATCATTTTTAAGTGATAAATAAAACTCCTCAAAATTTATAAAAACCACCAACTTTAAAGCATCGCCTCACGAACTGATGTCAGTATTACGTGCATAGAATACATAATTTAAATTCAAATTATTTGTTTGGCGCAATAATTGCCGAGATCTCAGGCAGTGTAGGCCTAATAATGACAATTTAACCAAAAACGACACTCGCCGAGCACTTTTAAGTTTTAAAATCCCTTCTGATTCGCCGCTATGCTGCTGAATCCTGCCATTATCCTTTTTACTTTGTTAATTCTTCTAATCTCCTTCGTGCAGACTGGTGCAGTTGTTAGCTGAGGTTAGTAGGCTCGCTAAGTAGTCTATACAAGTTCTGTGACATTTTCGATGTTTTCTCCTCTAACTTTGAACTTTTTTTGTATTTCCTCCTTTCCAAATGCCATTGTTTTTGTCTTTCCAATGTTTTTTTCAAGTTTGCCCTTTCAACCGCTTTGTCCAACAATTCCACAATCTTTTGCAGTATTTAAAAGTTTGCCTCTCTATCTATATGAGATCTGTGTCATCTGCAAATCTTAGATTTATCATGCTTTGCGTAACATCAGCTATCAGATGTGCACTTATAGTCGCTAGATGGCAACATGGTGCTCGACGACTTTCCTATGTGGAATCGATTTGGACGTTAAATTTTACGAACAGTTTATATGAAAGTCACAAACATAATTAAGTTAAACTTAGTGCTTAAAATTGTTGTAAATTTGTATGTGCTTATTATTGTTATGCCTTAGGTTCAGAATATGAGGAAATTCCAAGTATCCTGCGATATTTACTGCACACCTTTTTTAGTGTAGTATAACAAACTATATTTTAAGATGGGAACCTATGAAAATCATACTTACCTGGCACAGGAGCGACCGTGATCAAGTAGGCGGTGCTCCCAGGACGAGGCTCAGCCATTGCACTTCGGTTGGGTTGACTCTTGCGATCACCCCAAATGTGGGTGACTCGGGTGCGTAATTTTTGTTAGTGGGGGACTGCGTTCGCGCTTTCCCCTAATCAAATGAAAAAGCAAAGCAAATCGGTGTTCTATAGGCTAGTAAGTTGTGTTGCGGTATGGCCGTGACACCGTGTAGCCTAGATCCAATCTGGCTAACGGCCGCAGCATGATGTATGTATGTATATTCGTTTTATTCAATAAACAACAGACAGAACGCTGTAGGTTTACATTAACAGTATGGCTGCTTAAAGCTTATGGTCAAAATAGTTAGTACATGTTTTTGAATAACATTCTTGGGATAAAGTTTAACGAGTCTTTATTGGGGAGGATGAAATTGTGAGCCCTTTCCCTAAAGTTATATAATGGATCACGTTGTAGTGGAAAGAGGTTACGGAGGACATGAAGTTCGTTTCCCAGAACAGCTTTGAAAAGCACCTTATCAGCCTCTAAGAAATTGTAAGAAATTGGGCTCAGTAATATTTCTCGAGCAATATTCACCCCTTGCTTAATGACGTAACGGCTCATTTGCATAATGGCCTGCGCCATATTGGTTCGCAGGCAATGCTTGTTGACATTGGATACGTATGCGAATGGCGCTTATTATAAAAATGATTTTCTGTGCTTTTACTGTTTTATCTGCGGCAAACTTACTGACAGAGATAAAGGTTCAATTAGAGAAGTCCAAAGTACACGAGCTTGAATGTCGAGATTAACGTGAGAAGAGCATCGGCGGCTAAAAACTACAGCCAGAGACATGCAATCTATCGCAAGCAAAATAGGCCTAATGTAACAAATGCTGTGTCAGTCCAATTATAGGGCCTACGATCTAACCTAAAATCTACAAAAAGAGTAAGCCTAGTTAATAATTTTGTAGATAAATTGCCAGAAGACAAGTAGTCTAAATTTAGGATTAGAATCGACGTCAAGAAGAGATTTTTAAAAAATAAATGTAAGTTCCAGTAACTTGGGCCTACGTATACCAGAGTAAGCAGACTTATGAGCCCAGCACGAGCGATGTTGAAAGTTAACCTACAAAATATTATTATAAGCGACATCGTGCATGCAGATTACAAAATGTAATGTCAATTTTATGAAATTATTAGGTCGGCTGCCGGACAGCAGAACTTAGCCCAAACGATTTACTTCTGCTGAGCTTTAAGCAGTTCCAGAACACTGGTCACAAAGTCGTAGAAAATAGCACATGCCATGTCAAAATTGATGCTTAGGCCTATTGACAGTTCCGCTTTTACAAGGTCGATGCTCAGCTAGGTTTAATTGCGATTGCTAGACAACAGGTCGTCCATAATGATAATGGGAGATTTCAACTATCATATTGATTGGGAAACATTGGAAGGGGAGAGAGAAAAAGATCGGAGGTTCTTGGATTTTGTTGATGCTTGCTTTATGCAACAGCATGTTATGGAGCCAACAAGAGGAGACAACATTTTGGACTTAGTGATAACGACTGATGAAAATATGGTAGAGAATGTGAGTGTGGGGGAGCATTTTAACACTAGTGATCATCAGGTTGTAAGATGGGAACTATATGTACAGCAGTCTCAGGAAGTGAAAGCCTATATGAGCAAACCCAATTTCTTTAAAGCAGACTATGAATTAGTGAGGAACAGGTTGAAGGAAAAGGAACTAGAAAGTGCGGTGAGTGGAATGGGAGCGAACGAAGCTTGGAAGAAGTTTAATGAAGTCATGAGAGAGATTATTGACGAAAATATACCGAAGCGCAAAAGAACCAACAAGAGGAGGCCGTGGGTAACACGTGAGGTTCAAAAAAAGAGAAGGGCAAAGAATAAAGCTTGGAAGAATTATCAGAAGTTGAAGAAGGAAACAAAGAATGTACTCGAGTGTGATAGTGTAGCAAGAATCGAGGAATTGAGGATGAACTATGTGAAGAAAAGAAACATCTGCAATAAAGCAAATAAGGAAGCACTAAAAATCTTTGAGCAGAAGTTGTCGAGAAATGTAAAAGAGGACAGCAAGAGTTTCTACAATTATGTTAGAAGCAAGCAGAAAAGGAAAGACAGAGTAGGGCCAATAAAAAAGGAAGAGGACGGTAGAGAAGTTGTTGTGGACGACACGGAAGCTACTGAAGTACTGAATAAATTTTTCAGCTCAGTGTTTACTTTGGAGGATTTAGGGAACATTCCTGAGCCTAGCCGAGCATTTCTGGACAATGGCGGTGGAAGATTGACACAAATAATGTTTACTAGGGAAAATGTGGTGGAACAACTGAAAAGATTAAAAACAGACAAGAGTCCTGGAAACGATGAATTACATCCTAAATTCTTACATGAAGTGAGGGAAGAAATTGGAGAGACATTGGCACAGATCTTCAATAAATCGATACAGAGCGGTGAGGTTCCACAAGAATGGAGGGATGCCCTTATAGTGCCATTGTTTAAAAAGGGAAACAGAAGTGAACCAAGTAACTACAGACCAGTCAGTCTAACCAGTGTGGCGTGTAAGGTCATGGAGAGAATTGTTAAGGATAACATAGTTAAGCACATGGAGGAACATGATATTATAAAAGGTAGTCAGCATGGGTTTACTAAGGGACGCTCGTGTTTGACAAATCTGTTGGAATTCTTTGAGGAGGTCTTTGAGAAGATAGATGAGGGAAAACCAGTGGATGTGATTTACCTAGACTTTGCAAAGGCATTTGATAAAGTACCCCATAAAAGACTAATTAAAAAGTTACAAGCATGTGGGATTAGTGGGCAGGTACTCAAGTGGATTCAAAACTGGCTTTCAGATAGAAGACAAAAGGTGGGAATAGGCAATAAACATTCTAGGTGGGCAGCAGTGCTAAGTGGAGTGCCACAAGGATCAGTGTTGGGGCCACTGTTGTTTGTACTTTTCATCAATGACATAGATGATGGGGTTCTATCGAAAATTTCTAAGTTTGCGGATGACACAAAACTATGTAGAGCAGTGGGTAATGAAGAAGAAGCAGAGATACTACAGGAAGATCTACGAAGAATGTTTAGATGGTCGCAGGACTGGCAAATGCTCTTTAATTTGGAAAAGTGTTCAGTGATGCATATGGGGAAAAGAAACCAGGAGTTTGCATATGAAATGGGAGGTAAGGTACTGAGGGTTAGCGAGGAAGAAAGGGACTTAGGAGTGATTATGCACAAGAGTGCAAAACCCTCAAGACAATGTGCGGAAGCATCAAAAAAGGCAAATTCAACATTAGGCATGATAAAAAGGACAATAGTTACTAGAGACAAGGACACGTTACTGAGGTTGTATAAATCACTGGTTAGGCCACAGTTGGAATACTGCATTCAGGCATGGAACCCACACCTGAAACAGGACATTGAAAAATTGGAGAAAGTGCAAAGAAGAGCTACGAAGATGATTTGGGGCTACAAAGATTTGAGCTATGAAGAGAGGTTGGAGAGGTGTGGGCTAACAACACTGGAGAGACGGAGAAGCAGGGGAGACCTAATTGAAGCATACAAGATCATTACTGGAAAGGAAGCACTAGGTTGGGAGAAATTCTTTGAATTAGCACCAAACAAAGCAACTCGGGGTCATAGGTACAAATTGTTTAAGAAGCCGAGAGGAACATTGGGACAGAAATTCTTTAGTGCTAGAGTTGTAGACATGTGGAACGGCTTGGATGACAGCACTGTGTCGGTGGACACGGTCTCAGCATTCAAAAGGAAGCTAGGAAAATTGGGCTACTAGGTGTTCCAGGTTAATTTGCAGTGGTTCTAACACAGACCCAGTGTCTTCTGAACCACGTAAAACCCATGTTATGTTATGTTATGTTATGTTATAATGCTGAACGCTCTCTCGCAAAAAGCATTAAAACGGAATGAGAGAATATAGGCCTACGAAGGACAAATATGCTATACTGAGTAGGCCTATCATGCAGAGGTTTGTAAAGTTTTGAAGACTTCAAACCAGCGCTGTCCAACATTTGATGTTCAGCCAACAACGTCAAATTCATCGAACAATCTATTAAGTTTAGTGTGCAAAATAAGAACAATATTGTGGAATGTGGGTCTTAACAGCAAATTCCGGCACAATTTGGGATCAGTCCGGGACACGTACGGGACGCACAGGGCCAATTCCGGGACTGTCCCGGCGAATCCGGGACGGTTGGCAGCCCTATGTAGACTACGTTGGAAGAAGCCCAGCCATTTACAGTCCGTGAAGCAGCAAAAAGCATAGACCTAGGTCTACTGTCTTGTTAATTATAGCAGATTTGGGCTCCGGCCGAAATTCGCTTCAGGGATTCGGGCCGATCCAGGCTGGATGGTGTTTACACCGCTATATCTATTAAGGTATAGGTCTATGGATAGATCAATAGGCCTATGACGATAACTTTATTCCATCAACTAACAATTCACCGTGTAACGGCGTGTAGCATACGTTGACAACTGTTCACAGCTGTACACCAATATGGCCGACCACATAGGCCACGCCCTTTTACAAAAAGTCTATTCAGATAAAGTTACTATAGTCCTAGCAACCTCAACTATAAGGCAGGTGGATAATTTCGCCGGGATGCTAATAATGTTATCAATCGTTTTGCAAAAATTGGATTTGCTGCTTCTCATAATTAAATGCCTTGAAAATGATCATGAAATAGGTAGCATAAATTATATGTTTGGGTCTTTATTCGCTTTTAAATTCTGTTCTGTTTGGCATGGATTGCAGAGCTTCAATCAAGTGTAGAAATGCTTTGCCTGTGCGCACCTTACCTTTCTAGACGGTGTTGGCCTAATATAGGTGACAGATTTCAGATTGGAAAGTAAATAAGTGCCTGAACGCCGGTGACACGAAACGGAGTATCCCCCCTGAAAGCTATCCGGGGGGATGAATTAAGCTATCCCCCCGGATGGAATTAGCCGGTCTATACTATCCGAGGGGATAAACTATTCTATCCCCTTTTTTGAAAAATGCGCATAATAAAAACATTTATGCTGTACTCAAAATTTAAAGTGACTCTAATTGTTTTAAGAGTCCTAATTAGCAATGCTCAGATAAAGTCAACTCGAATTTATTTAGTGACTCTGAGTGTTTTTAAGTGTTTTAAATGTTTTAAGTGCTCTAAAAACAGGGCAAAACAAATTATATAGTAGGAATAAACATACCTGTTAGTGTAATTGTTCAAAACAAAGCAGATGAAAATGAATTTGCAAAGAAAAATACACGCAGAAGCGGTTTCTTCATCTTTTTTTAATTTGGGGGGATACAATTAATACGGGGGATACTCTATTTCGTGACACCGTCATTGACCGACCAGTCACATTTTAGGTCCTGCTGCAATCTTAGTTCGGTGGTGACGTTTGCCCGAGCAGACTGGCCAGATAGGCCTAGAACTGGACAGCGCACACGTAGCCTACGACGTACGTAGCTTATCATGTTTCACATTCTTTGGCTACACTATAGACTTTTTGTAAAAGGGCGTGGCCTATGTGGTCGGCCATATTGGTGTACAGCTGTGAACAGTTGTCAACGTAGGCTACACGCCGTTACACGGTGAATTGTTAGTTGATGGAATAAAGTTATCGTCATAGGCCTATTGATCTATCCATAGACCTATACCTTAATAGATATAGCGGTGTAAACACCATCCAGCCTGGATCGGCCCGAATCCCTGAAGCGAATTTCGGCCGGAGCCCAAATCTGCTATAATTAACAAGACAGTAGACCTAGGTCTATGCTTTTTGCTGCTTCACGGACTGTAAATGGCTGGGCTTCTTCCAACGTAGTCTACATAGGGCTGCCAACCGTCCCGGATTCGCCGGGACAGTCCCGGAATTGGCCCTGTGCGTCCCGTACGTGTCCCGGACTGATCCCAAATTGTGCCGGAATTTGCTGTTAAGACCCACATTCCACAATATTGTTCTTATTTTGCACACTAAACTTAATAGATTGTTCGATGAATTTGACGTTGTTGGCTGAACATCAAATGTTGGACAGCGCTGGTTTGAAGTCTTCAAAACTTTACAAACCTCTGCATGATAGGCCTACTCAGTATAGCATATTTGTCCTTCGTAGGCCTATATTCTCTCATTCCGTTTTAATGCTTTTTGCGAGAGAGCGTTCAGCATTATGGACGACCTGTTGTCTAGCAATCGCAATTAAACCTAGCTGAGCATCGACCTTGTAAAAGCGGAACTGTCAATAGGCCTAAGCATCAATTTTGACATGGCATGTGCTATTTTCTACGACTTTGTGACCAGTGTTCTGGAACTGCTTAAAGCTCAGCAGAAGTAAATCGTTTGGGCTAAGTTCTGCTGTCCGGCAGCCGACCTAATAATTTCATAAAATTGACATTACATTTTGTAATCTGCATGCACGATGTCGCTTATAATAATATTTTGTAGGTTAACTTTCAACATCGCTCGTGCTGGGCTCATAAGTCTGCTTACTCTGGTATACGTAGGCCCAAGTTACTGGAACTTACATTTATTTTTTAAAAATCTCTTCTTGACGTCGATTCTAATCCTAAATTTAGACTACTTGTCTTCTGGCAATTTATCTACAAAATTATTAACTAGGCTTACTCTTTTTGTAGATTTTAGGTTAGATCGTAGGCCCTATAATTGGACTGACACAGCATTTGTTACATTAGGCCTATTTTGCTTGCGATAGATTGCATGTCTCTGGCTGTAGTTTTTAGCCGCCGATGCTCTTCTCACGTTAATCTCGACATTCAAGCTCGTGTACTTTGGAC